>CM053785.1:1082878509-1083138509 GCA_028749045.1 Cupressus sempervirens
ATGAAAGTAGAAATGTGTGTTTATGGATCAATATGAAGAACACTATATGGTTGTAGAATAGTGATGTAAACCCTTAAAAGTCAACTCAGACACCAAGACTAAAATGTAGAAAAATTCTTCTTAGTCACCATCTAGATACCATGCCTATTGACAAATATGTGAGAACACTAGCAACACCCAGTTTATGAGATGGTTGTCAAATCCTGCAATTGTAAAATTGAAATTTCCAAAACACATCATGAAATTAATACCACATTATATGTATAGAAAGCTATGTCTATAAAGAGACCACATTTCTTTGAGGTATTCTATAAAATACTTCACATGCCTTGCCTATGATTTGACATTTTGCATGCATCCTGCACTCTGTCATCCTGATGATGCTAAAAAACACACACAATCAAATCCAAAACAAACTTTCATTACAAATGGATTGTGGAAATATGATATTGTTAATTTTGCATGCATGTCTACTAGGACAATCACAACTTAAACATATATATAATCTCATCAAATCTATTTTGATGCATTTTTGGCAATCATGGCATGCCATGACCACACTTTGTTCATGAATTCTGTCAAAAAATTCACATGCCTTGTCTATACTTCCATTTTTTAAACATGTCTACCATGGCAATTATGGCTACAACATCTAACAAAATTCTTTGTGCTTTAATGCATGTCCATAGCTTATTCCAAAGCTCTTGTTTTGGCACAAGCATCAATAATGCTAGCAAAGGTTGTGTGATTTAGCTTTATACTTGCCAATTGCATTTTCTTGAATATAAACACACATGTTATATATGTGTTTAAACATATATACATATATGTACATATATACATATGTATGTATGTATGTATGTGTATGTTGTCCAAATTGGCCAAATTTGGCCAAACTGAGAGCAAGTGTCCCAATAAAGAAAGAATTTGGTCTTAGTTTGCGAAGAGTCCCTAGGAAAAGGGGAGTAGCCTTAGGGAAGTGTAATCCACTTAAGAAGGAATGATGTGGCAGGCTAGTATAGACTAGCTAGTCTATGCCTCTAATCCAACAATAGGATCTTGGTGTTTTCTCTACACATATGTGGTCTATAGGATATATTTCTACTTAGAAAAACCCTTAACCATGCCTAACCTCCTCACTAAGTTAAATGATCCAAACTTTTAGCATCACTCCCTTGCTCTTCTAGGAACACTATCCCTCCAAAGATTTTATAGGTCTACTAGGGTACCAAAACACTCCCTAATCCAACCAAGGTTTCCATGATGTCCTAAGGTAATAGTGGAACACTCTCAACACAATTAAATTTATGGAAATGATGGGTTAATACCCAATTTAGTCGTTTGTTCACAAAAAGGTTACTAAAAGAGCCCCAAATTAGGCCTCCACTCGGATTTGTAGGGCTTATAACTTATTCCCTTTAAGGATTTAAAATATCTGGTAATAATAAAATTCCCCCCCCCCCCCCCAGACACCTTCTACAAAATTATTAGGGTCTTTGGCTCCAAAAAGGCCGTACAATAGATTTTGTGAAAATGAGGGTTTAGGAGGGTTTTGAAGGACTGCCTACTGTCCTCTTGTTTTGAATGCCTTCCACAAGTCACACCAAATTATCTTCTTGAACACAACACCTTTACATAATTCACTTAATCCTCTCCAAAGGAAAATTCTTGATATTGCTCCCATTGCTCATGAGAACAAATTCTTTGCCGCTTGCTCCTAACTAGGCATCACCTAGCTCGCCTAGGGCTTTGTCAAATGATCACTTGCACTTGCTTGCTGGGACCTTGCTTGCATAATGTTACAAGTTAGATTTTTTAGTCTTAGAATCCAAAGGACCAAGATTTTCACATGGTGGAAACAAGAATTACAACCCATTTTCAATTTTCACACCTCAAAACTAGGAATTTACAAACAAAATTTGATAGTTCTTAACAAAACATTAATGCACTAAAAATAAAGTAATCTAATGCCAATACAATGAAAAAATCACTATTTAAAAACTATCTCAATACATAATTATGATAACCATATTGTAAATTGCTTCCAAATAAGACAAAAACCAGTATTTTCTAATGCAAAATCATGCATAGTCTGCTGTAACAACACTACGCCATACAAGGAAATGATTACCAACCCTTGGTTAATGTTCCACAGCCCTTAAATAGGCTCCTCCTTGGAGTATGGGTTGTATTAGGGAATTTTTAGCCACTTAAACAAGTTAACTTTCTTCCTAACAAAAGTTGCTCAACACTTTTACACAAGTTGCTAGCAATTTAGCAATTCTTTTTTTTCTTTCTTGCTTTTTTGGGAATTCCTTCACCAAGAAAATTATTGATTCTTCCCAAGGAATTATTGGGCTTCAAACTTCCCCCAATACGCCATTCCAATATTTTAGGAACACCCTATGCACCTAAAAAGCAAAAAATCACAAAATGACAATACATTGCGAGTCACCTATACCAAGAGCCTAAACTAGAGCAAAACACAACAAATGAGTTAGAAACTCTTATCCTATCTATATACTTCTTAGAAGAATTTCATCACACCAAAATTTGATATGGTCAATGCCTTGAAAGGGTGCTCTTGCACCAAGGAAGAAGTCACCTTTGACAAAAGTTGGAAGATCAAGATTTGGTCTTAGAGTGGATTTAGGTGCCACTTGAGGTCTAGGAACCAAGTGGGTATATAAGGCTATAGACTCTACATCAGATTGGATTCTTAATCACTGATATTTCTATGATTTATTATGGCATCTGATGGTGGATTAGACTGTATCTTATCTCAGACAAAGTCTGATATCCAATAGTTATACAATGTTTTGGGGTACTTTGAATCAGCCCTATTCTAGATTAGATCATTATGTAATCTCCACCCACAACAATAGGGCATTCCCTATTTTCTAAGGGATGGATATAACTACAAATTTGAAGATCTAAACCATAAAATATTACCAACACATCAAGCTCAACTTCCCACTTCAATTGTAGAGTACTAACTAAATCTGTTGCAACAAAAATATGTTGGCTACTTTCAAAAATAGGCTTTTTAACACCTTTGATAGCAATATTTTTAAATGATTTTGTTCTTACCTAGACCACTACATAAAGAAGCTGACCATTGACTACAACAGTAGCATTTCTAGGAATTACTTTTGGGGTTGTAGTCCAGATAGCCAAACTCAAACTAGGTAGAAGTCCTTTGAGAAAATCAAGAGTTGTGTCTGCTACGTTAATCACTTTGAAAACAACATAAAAACTTCTTGATATGTGTCCTTCTAGATGCTCCAACTCAACCTTAGCCAAAGCTGTGCCAAATGAGGGACTCCAATGAACTGGTTTCTAGCCTCTATAAATGTGGTCCTACAAAAATATTTGCCCAAATACTATAATATGTGCAGCTTCATACTCTGGAGCAAGTGTCAAATAGGGATTGTCCCACTCTCCCCATATTCTGTATCTCCTAAATGATTTCCTTTGAGCATGAACAGTTTTCTTGGAAAATTGAGCAACTTTCTTTCTTAGTTTCAATAGTGTGAGCTCTTTCCTTCCCTCTTGATCTATGGACTACATAAATTTGAGCTTAAGAAGATTATATCAGTTTTACCTTGAGATATTTTATATTCTTCTGCCATAACAAAACCCTTCTCTCCATATAAAGAATTTCCTAGTCCATAGCCCCCAACAAAGATGATGACCATCGGTCTATGGTTCAAGTCATCTCTAATAGATATATATGTATAGACATTTATATATGTATGTATAAATGTGTGTGTGTGTGTATGTATATATATATACTTACAATTGTATTTATGTAGATACCTTAGTATTGATCACATTTTAATTTTGTTAAAGATTTTTCCAGTAGACAATGTCTCACTCCAATTTAATGCATTGTCTCAAGGAGATATCAATCAACATCAAATAATGCATGGTAATTATGAATTACACTAGCCTATATAGGATTGATGCTTAATTAGGAAGGGCATACTTTAGTGCTGATCACATTTTAGTATTGTTGAGGTTTGACAACAAACTATTTGATTCAAATTTAATGCATTTCCTTATAGAGATCTGAATCAGGGTGAAATTATGCATGGAAATAGTGATTTATACTAGTCCATAGGGGATTGATGCATAATTCATCTCTTGCATGCCCAATATGAGTTACAAATTTGCATGGGAATTAAAGGTGTTCCAGCATTTTGAGATGTTGGGCCTTAGTATAATACATCAGTTTTAGCTTGAGAACAATGCTTCTTTGGCTATTTTCCTTTTATGAGAGGGTTTCTTGTAGGTGTTGGCGGCTTTTTGGTAAATGCATAGTAAGAAAGGGTAGCAAAGATAAGGGAAAGAATACAAAGCACAATGGATCACTGTTAAATAAGTGTAGGGAAAATTGTTTGTTGTGAGGAAGATGTTGCATTGGGTTTGTTAGAAAAGCATTGAGTGGTAGGGGTCTTAAGTTAGAAAATAGACCAAAAGGAGCTCTAAGTGAGGATTTAATGAAAAAGTAAGTCTTTAATCGCCTCTTGGTCTATGAACTACAAACTTTGAGCTCAAGTAGCTTATATCAATTTTACCTTGAGATATTTTATGCACTACTACCATGATGGAAACCTTCTCTCCAAATGAAGAATTTCCCAGTCCATAGCCCACAAAAAAGATCAAGACTGTCAGTTTATGGTGCAAGTTAATCTCTAACATATATAAATATATATATATATATATATATATATATATATATATATATATATATATATATATATATATATATATATATATATATATATATATATATCCCATAAGTATGTATACATATGCAGATTTGAATCATTCATATGCTCTCCTCTGTATATGTATATTTCTATTTGTGACCAAAGCTAGAAATGTAAGGTGCTAAATAGTTTTACATATTCCTATTTTGAGAATAGGTGACTTGTTGGATTTTTTTTAGGGGAGTAAGACCTATTAACCCCTTACCCCCCTTCTTTTCATTGCCATGGAATATTGATTTTTTATTTCAGGTTATTCAAGGATTGCAACACTTGCCTCTAGTGTCCACCATTTCTTTAACCAGACTAGAGATCTCCTCAAAATTTTGCCGCTCTAATTTCCTCCAACATTAATATTTGTAACCCTCTCAACCACTATTATTTGTAATCCCCAATATGTTGGGAAGGGAATCTGGCTAAGATGGATTTTGATCCAACCTTGTATTTGTTTTTTGAGGTTCTTCTATTAGAAATTCTTCCCTTGTATAAAAGGAGGTATGCCTTCTTAAAGACCCTTATAAAGAGCATCTATAATGTATACAGGACTCCAGTCTTGGGCTATACTAGGGGTTTTCTTTACCCTGTTCTTTTTCCCCCGGTGCCTATAGTTGAACAAGGGAAAACTTTTGTAAAATCTTCTCATAATATAATATAAATTCTTGATTACTATTGCGTATTAATAAATTTTATATCATATTAATGAATGTTATGTGATTGTATTGATTGAATGTTATAGTTCATAAATTGCTGAATGAAATGAATAAAGTATGTAATTAGATGTTAATGGGGAATTTAGATTGATGTTAGGGGGAGGGGGGTGAGGCCAGATGAGCTTCCACCTTCATGTGGTTGGCGTTATTAAGTAGAGAATATTAAAGTATTCTTGAAACAAAGTGAAGCTCAAACTAACATACTTTATTCCTTTATTATTAATGTTTTTTTAGTTGTTCTCTTAATTTTGTATGAAATAGAAATTATCATCTTCATCTTCAATTGGTTTTGAGGGTGAAGCTTGTTTGATGTAAGTCAACCATACACTGAACTTGACACATCTTTTTGTTCCAATAAGTTATTGTTTCCTTCTTGGGTTCTATCTAAAATTTGCTAAATTTTTAGGCTCTCGTGCATATGTATAGAGCACATTGTGAACAAGGATGGTTTGGATAAGTACTATTTATTATTCATAATGGATGATTGAAAGGTTAATGAAAGTAGAATGATGCTTTTCTCTTTGGTTTGGAGCATGGTAAATAACTAGCATCATTCAATTCACATTGTAGGGCATATGGTAGTGGAAAGAAGATAGTCCTTTGTGTGATGTCCTTGGATTTGAAAATGTACGCATGAAGCTTTTACAATATGTTTCATTTGTTGATTGTCTAGTGTGTATAATAATAACCTAGTTTAGTGATTTGTAATTTGTCTATGCAAATCTTCAACATATTATTATTCTACAGAACAAAATTTACCTGATCTAGGAGAGTGTAGCAAACAAATAGCATGAGGCAATTCAAAAATTTATTCAGGTAAGTTGAAATTCATTCTATGCATTTTAAATATATTTAATCTCAATGCTAAATGCATTAATGATTATTACCAACTCTAATATCGGCATTTGTTTTTCCTTGTGACTCTAAGGTGTCGTAAATGTTTTGGTTCTATTTGGGTACCATTATTGATGGAGCTCTAGTTCTACCAATATTCGCACAATTGAAGTACAACATTGATGTTGTATGTGAATACAAAACAAAGAAGATTCATGTTCTGGAGCATAATTTAGGTTTCTTTGTCATTAATAGGTTCTCTAATATTTTCCTATTATTTTTAATCTCAATAGTTCCTAATTTGATTTGCCAATTTTTTTGTCCTCCAATCATAAGGATATTTATGTTTGTATGCTTCTTCCATGATAAGACATTAGTGTTCATCTAAGCTCTTGAAAAATGCCACATTTTCATCACCAAAGACATCCAAACTAGAAAACTCCCCACTTTCTTTAGTAAACTTGCCATTATCATCTACAAGAGACAATACTAGAAGCTTATATTTCATGCCAGTCAAACAATCTTCTTGGCCATGGCCTGGGGCAGTATGAACTAGCCCTATTATAGATTTTGTCATTATGTAATCTCCACTCACAACAATAGGGCATTCCCCATTTTATAAGGGATGGATATAATTGCAATTTTCAAGATCTGAACCACAAAATGTTCCCAACACATCAAGCTCAAGTACCCCCCACTTCAATTGTAGAGCACTAACTAAATTTGCTACAACAAAAATATGTTGGCTACTTTCAAAAATAGGCTTTTTAACACCTTCTGTAGCAATATCTACATATGATTTGTTTCTTACCTAGACCATTGCATAAATAAGCTGATCATTGACGAAAACAACAATATTTGTAAAAATTGTCCATGGTGTTGTGGTCTAGATAGCCAAAACAAACTAGGTAGAAGTGCTCTAAGAAAATTAGGAGTTGTGTCTACTACGTTAACCACTTTGAAAATAACATAAACACTTCTTGATATGCATCCCTCTAGATACTCCAACTCAACCCAGCCAAAGCCATGCTAGATAAGGGACTCCAATTTTCCCAAATACTTCAATCTGTGTAGCTTCATATATACTTTGGAACAAGTATCAAATAGGGAGACTAGGAACATGGTGCACCTTATACCTTTTAAGAAATTTATATCTATTGATAAAATCTTTTAGTATCTTGTTCAATGCATTCCCAATATGAAAATTTCCATTGGCATAAGGGGGACCATCATGAAGAGTAAAAATATCCTCCATGCTCTTGTTTGCAACCCCATTTAATATCTATTTCTCATCCCACAACTTCTATATTTCTAGTTCATGTGCTGTTGAATTGGCTCCGAGGGTGAAGCTTGTCTAAGGTAAGTCAACCATATGATTGTACTCATTTTCATCTTTAGTTTTTCCTTGAGATGTTTTATGTGATGTTGCCATGATGAAAACCTTCTCTCCAAATGAAAGAGTTGAGAAAGACCTATCATAAACTAAAACAAGAAATGGGTATTTTTTTTTGTAGCAAATAGATGCATTGCCAAATCACTCGAAACTGGGGATGGATGTAGAGTTGTGCTTAAGAAAAACCCACAAAGAAGAAAGTGCAAGGCTAGAGGAAGCAACTAACAACCTATTTCCTCCTAGGTTTGTACATGTAATAGTTAAAGAGGATGCAATGCTGCCCCTAATTAGACATTGAAGAATTTCCCAATCCATAGCCCTTAAATAAACAATGTTGACCAAGTTGAGATTAGAAACCTTACTCAACATGCTTTCACTTATTTTTCCATTTCAGCTTCTACATTAGCACTCACATAGGGGATAGGAGCCCACAAAAAAGATGAAGACTGTCGGTCTATGGTGCAAGTTAATCAGTGAGGAGGAGGAGTTCTTAATCCATTTTTTATGTATCCTGCAATCATGGCTTGGAAAGAGACCACATTTCTTTGAGGCATTCTATAAAATAGTTCACATAAAGGAGCCAAACATAGTGAAAGATGCGTTAGAAGATGTCTACTAGTACAAAGCCATGGAAGAAGAGATTGAATAGAGAAAGAAGAATAAAACATGGAGTCTAGATACTAGACCAGAAGACAAGAATGTGATTGGCACCAAGTGGATATTTAGAAAAAAGCTATATGAAAATGGTGGAGTCACAAGAAACAGAGCAAGACTAGTTTATAAAGGATATGCATGAGAAGAAAGAATTGACTATGGGGAGACATTTACCTCTATTGCTAGAATGGAAGGAGTAAGAACTCTACTCGCTTATGCTACATACAAAGGATTCAAAGTTTATCAAATGGATGTTAAATCTATATTTCTAAATGGTATATTAGAAGAGGAAGGTTATATAGAATAACCAGAAGGTTTTTTTGATGATAACAATAAGAACATGGTATGCAGACTACATAAAGCACTATATGGTTTGAAACAAGCACCAAGAGCATGGTATGAGAGAATTCATACTTATCTTGTGAAGATTAGATTTGAAAGGACCGATGATAACAACAACCTATACATAAAGATAGAAAAAGGCAAAGGTATTTTGATATCTAAAATATTTGTTGATGATATCATATTTGGAGGACAAGCTGCTTTATGTAAAGATTTTGCAAATTAGATGAAGCAATAATTTGAAATGTCTATGTTTGGAGAGATCAATTTTTTTTTTGGGTTTGCAAGTCTATCAGATGAAGTATGGTATATATATCACTTAGTCAAAGTATGTCAAAGAAATATAGAAGAATTTTGGATTAGAAGATTCCAAACCAGTAAGTACACCTATTGTGACAAGACATAAGTTGTCAAAGAATGATGATTTTGCTGAGGTGAATCAAACTTTTTATAGGTCTATGGTTGGAAAATTGTAATATGTAGTACATAAAATACTTGACATTGCATTATTTGTAGGAATAGTTGCAAGATTCTCTACTAATCCTAGGGAGAATCACTTAATGGCTGTAAAGAGAATAATGAGATATCTGAAAGGAATAGAAGAGTTTGGTCTATACTACAAGAAGAATGAAAAGTTTTAATTAAGAGCCTACACTGATGCTAATTGGGCTGGAAATATTGATGACAGAAAGAGCACCAATGGAGGAGCATTTTTCTTAGGCAAGAGACTAGTTACACGGACTAGCAAGAAATAAAGTTGTACTTCACAATCTATTGCTGAAGCTAAATATGCTGCTACTACTATAAACTACACAAACATTATATATATCAAACAAATACTCAAAGGAATGAAGAGATCACAAAACTAGTGATACTTTATTGTGATAATACAAGTGCTATCAATATATCAAAGAATCCAGTGATGAACACAAAGACAAAGTACATTACAATCAAGTATCATTATGTGAGAGAGTTAGTTCAAGATAAAGAGGTGAAGATGGAATATGTTAACTCAAAGGAACAAATTGCTAATATCTTCACAAAATCATTACCTAAGGATGCTCATGAGTATCTAAGAGGTAAACTAGGGGTGTACCCCTATCAAAGGCTATTTAAGTAATAAGAGGAGTGCCCTACATCAAACAAGCTGATGTTCATATATTACAAATTGATGCAGAGGATCTTACTTTAGGAGCCTCCTAAAGTAATCATAGAGCTGAAACTAAAAATTAGTCACAAGCAAGGTGACAAAAGGAGAAACTAAAGAAACTACAAAAGCTAATATCTGTATGTTTTGAGATGACAAGTTTTTGGTATATGTCTTTGACATTATTGTCAAAGGGGGAGAAAGTACATTAAAATGATCAAGAAGGAGAGATTTACTGAGCAAGAGCCACCAAAACAAAGAGGGAGAAAGTACATTAAAATGATCATTATCAGAAGAAGAGATCCACTGATCAGAGAGAAAGATCATCATTAGAGGGAGAAAGTATAAAACCTAAGAGTGTTACTGATCTTAAAGGGAGATCAAATAATTGCTGATGTTACTGAGAATGGATGTTTGATAAGGGAGATATTACTTATAAATACTGAGGGAAAAATCCTAATCTACCTAGTAAGAGGGAGATACAAGAAGGAACTCAGAGGGAGTTATGAGAAAGAGTTTTTGTAACATAATCAAAAGATGGAAGTTGCTGATAGAGAGAGAATTTTGATACAATTTTTCTTTTTTTTGGTATTGCCCTACTGTCATAACCTATTTAGATTGGCTAAACAAGATGTTCATCATTTGATTGACTTGGTTGATCAGTTTGATTTTCCATTGATACCAAAGAAGGAGATTTTTGAAATTTGATTGAAAAGATCATTGTTAAGAGAAATTGTTGAAAGAGAGAAATTGTTGAAGAAGACTATTTGTTTCAATCATTGTTTTGTCATTGATGTCAAACCTGCTATTTTCTAGTAAGATAACTGCTTATAAGATTCAAGTACTATCACTTAGTTGATTGATGAAGAGGATTTGATCAATAAGAGGTAACAATAGAACCTAGAAGAAAGGATGAGTTATGATTATGTAATGAAGTACATCATATACCATGTAATCATAAACTGTAAAATAGATCTAACTTTTCATCACATCAATCAAAATGAAAAGTATATGTAAACACATAACACAAAGATTTGGATACCCATAAACCCTCCAAGCTGAAGGTAAAATTACTAGGGTTGGGATGACACCCACAAATCTTCACTACTCTAGCAATAATGTTTGTGTGTTATAGCTACAATTTTGATCACTTCTAATGATCTATCCTGTGAGGGGTCTGCTCTATTAAAATATTTACTTGAGTATTAAGTGGTGTAGGGCATCTCCCTAATTTTTATTTTTACTGTGATTAGAGGTTATTTAGGTGTGTGAGTGTGTTAAGTAATCTCCAAGAGTCCTTGGAGTGCAACTCATCCAAATGTAAGAGCCACGTTTCTCACTAGGTCTTAGGTTGCTCAAAAGTTGCTCATTGAGCCAAAAGTTGCTCAATAGATCAAATCAGATTAGGGATGAGGAAATAAGGGCTTTGATGGTCTAAATAGGTTATAGGTGTCTTATCTAGGGTCATAGAAAGGTTCTAGGTGAACCCACTTGATCAAAAGGGCCAAAGAGCAAAAGTTGTTGAAAAGTTGCCCAAAAGTTATTTGAGCAACTTTTGCAATTTTTGAAAGAAATTGAAATGACTAGTTTTGGAGGTTGTAACTACCCATTATTGGGTATATGAAAATGGTAGATCATATTTTTAAGGTTTTTAAGAATTACCATCAATTTATGTACATGTGGGACTATTGTACAAATATTTTTGTTGAGTTTTCCATAGTTTTATGGTGTGGTAAGACAATGTACAATAGAAATTGTTGGAATACTTTAGAATAAATTTGGGGGGAGAGGGGGGGGGGGGGGTTTGAATTACTTATCCAAGGTCTAGATGTATAAAAAATTTCAAAACTTAGTGAAACCATAAAATATTCATACCCATGCATGCATCCATTATCCAATCACTAAAAATTATATGTTATTGTCAAATAAACTTGTAGAAATGTAAAGCATGAAACACAATAGATTCATCAAATAGTTGACATAATGATTTATGTGGAAACCCAATTTGGGAAAAACCACAAGTAATATGCTACTCCTTTTCAGTCTTCTGAAGTGATGCCCTGTGAAAGGCCAACCCTATTAAAGGTTACAATACACAATATTGAATGTGATCAGGTTAAGGGATTTCAATCACCCTATTAGAAGTGAGCCTTGTTAGAGGACTTTAGGCCATTCACTTGAAATGCCATCTAGTTAAATAATTTACAAATGACTATTAGGTCAACCTTAATCCAAAGGATTTACCCTAGACTGATACAATTGTTAGAGAGTAACAATAAAGCTTTGATTTGATACAACCTAAAACTTCTCTTGCAAATTATATATCTCTATTCAACCCTCAATTCTGGTTGGCCTTCATACTTTGTAGCTTTGATAACTTTTTCACTCTTTAAGAATTCATCTCATTAAGCCTTCTTTCTTAACATGCTATTGCAAAGTTTTCTCTTGGGTCACTTGATGAAGCAAAATCCTTAACTTCTTCTTCTCCTTAGGTTCTCGCACATAACTCTTTTGCTTCATGACTAGATATTCCTATAAATGGGAAATTAGGATATTTTCCTGCTAATTTTCCATCATCCAATTTAGGATTTTTGATGGATTAGGTAGGATACAATGTATCTACCCCATATCTTGTCTCCTCTAGAAACTTCTCCTAGAATCCGTTTGAATTCTCCTAAAAAATGTTTACATTAGTTTTTGTGCCACTAGCTCACCAACCTTATCTTCCTCTTGGTTCACAAGTGTCAAAAAAAAAAACTTGTTGGCTTAGATTCAGTGAATCTTTGATCTTTAACATAGTGTAGCAGTTCAGCATTATAAATCTTATGCTCGAAACATACTACATTGCTTGACATCAACTAAAATTTACTGATGCTTGACATCAACTAAACTTTACTCAGCATCAACTATCTTGCTTGACATCCACTAGAATTTTCTTTCACTCAGCTCTACCTAACTTTCTACTTGTCTTGCACCTACCATCCACTCAGTCAAGCTTGGTAGACAAACTTTGTGCAACTTGTTCTTCTAATCTTTCTTAGTGTAGCCAACATTTTTAACCATAAGTAGATTATCAATACATCATGCCATCACTATCTTAACTGATCCTTGTACTTCATTACATAATCATAACTCAACCTTTCCTCTAGGTGTTATTGTTACCTCTTATTGATCAAATCCTCTTCATCAATCAACTAAGTGACAGTACTTGAATCTTATAAGAATTTGTCTTACCAGAAAATAGCAAGTTTGACATCAATGACAAAATAATGATTGAAACACATAGTCTTTTTCAATAATCTCCTTTCAAAAATTTCTCTTAACAATGATCTTTTTAATCAGATTTGAACATAATTTTTTTCTATTTTTGATAGATTAGTCTTTCTTGGTTCTTTTCCTTATTCAAGTTTGTGTTGAACTTATCAGGTTCTTGAGTTACAATATTTTCTTACTGACTAGCTTGAACATTGCCTTCATAGGGCTATTTGTACAAGAATGCCTCTAACCTAATCACCCAAGGTGGGGTGATAGTTTAGATTGTGTACACACTATTTTTTTCTTTGTTCTACATTTTTAGGGTTAGTTTCCATGCCATGAAGTGATTCCCTAGGCTAACTGCTAGGAGCATGTGAGCCTGGATAGGTTTATAAAATATGTTGTAGAGAACACCCATGATCATGATAGGTCTAACAAATGGAACTCCTAGAATCCCTAGGATTTTATCTTGAATGTACAAGTGGAATGGAGGTTTGATTTGAAGTTTGTAGAGCTTTGTAGATTTTTGATTGCTGACTGGAATGGAGGCCTAAAATAATGGCTAGAAACTACAACTTAAGAGTAAAGAGGGTTATGTATGTCTTGAAGCTCTAAAAATATGGAATCTTGATGTGCTAGGAGATAACTAGTAGATTCCTAAGTTTTTTGTAGGGGTTTTTAAAAGAATTTTGAGAATGAGAGTGAAATGAGGTTACTAGGCTTAGAAGCTATTAGGTCTAATTAGCCAATGTGAAGATTTTGAATTTTCTTTGGGTTTTTTTGTGACTAGAAATGTTGAATGTGGTCAAGAAATATATATAGAGGGTACCTACATCATCAATAGACTCTAAGGTAGCAGAAGTACAAGATATTAAGTGAGAGTTAGGGTTATAGGGTAAAGAAGGGCTAGTAGGAATAGTGTCCTAAAAAGGAGATTAAGTCTACACTAGACCAACTATACCTAGGAGGCAAGTTGGAAGAAAAGTCTTGGCGGATTGGATTAGTAGTAAGACAAGAAAAAAGAATAATTGGATGATTCAAGGTTAAAACGTTAATTAGGAGTGGTTATTGGATAGAACCCTAGATCCTCTACATTAAGTGATATCAAAACCTACTTTTAGTTTGTTTTATGTCAGACGAGGAAGGAAGCCTAGAAGATGATAGTATGCCACCCAAGACAATGAGAAAGGGTTCCATAATAGATTTTTTCAAAGATATATTGGCCAAAGAAAATCAGGAAGAAACTAAGAGAAAGAAGAGGATCACAATGTGGGTAGATGAGAGTGATGAGGAAAATGAAATCCTCATAGGGGAGACATCTAACAATAAGGATCCTGAGGTGGATCAAGATTAAAAAGTGTTATTGGATGCCTTTGAGTCTCTAAACAAAGATAGTATGGAACACATACCTTACAATAGTGGTAGCTTGAATGGGGATGAATTTCCAGACTTTTCAGAATCAATTGATAACTAGTTTGATTATAAGGAGGTACTAGAGGAGAATAGAGTCAACTATGCTAAGGATAGGCTCAAGGGATCGACACTAGTATGGTGGAACATGATGCAAGATGGAAGGGTAGTAGTAGGGAAGAAGTAGATAGTGTCATGGGAGAGAATGATAATTAGGATGAAGGTACAATTCTTGCCCAATAATTATAAGATCCAAATTATCAAAAGATACAAAATCTAAGACAAAGAGACCTGAAAATAAGTGCCTATGCTAAAGAGTTTACTAGATTATGTCTTAGAGCTAGAAGGAAAGAAGAAGAGGTGAAAAACGTAGCAAGGTACCTTAATGGAATAGGACAAGGGATCCAAGATGAGATGGCATGCATAAAACTAAAAGGCATTGAGATGGCATAATTTTTTTAAGATGGCATTGAGAGTAGAGGATAAACTAAAAGGAAGAATGAATCATATCAGAGAGGAAGAGGCAATAATAGAGGTTTCAGAGGTAGAGGTAGTTTTGGAAGGGGACAAAGTCTTAATAGGACTGATGAAGCTCATTTTTTTGATAGTAGTGGAAATAATTAGTATAAGGTGTCATCTCAAAGAAAAGAATTTAGAGGAAGGGGACCACCTAGAGGAAGATTCTAGTCACAAGGCAGAGCCAATACTATTTTTACTAGAAGATGTTACTACTATAACCAAGTGGGCCATACTATGGGAGAATATCCTGGGAAGGCTTCCTCTTTATCTACGGGAGAAAGGAGAATGTAGTTAGTGCAAGAAGATGACACTTAAAGTGTCACATCACCCATACCTAAAGAAGGGACAATACTAGATGGTGAGAACTTGATGTTAGGAAGGACTTTATTGAAGATGCCAAATGTAGTAGAACCATCTTAGAGAAAGAGCCTATTTAGGACTACTTGTAGGTCACATGGAAAGATTTGCAAGGTGATAGTGGATTTTGGTTCCACTGAAAACATAGTCTCAACTAAAATGGTGGACAAGTTGAAGCTTAGGAGAATACCCCACACTACACCATACAAGATGTCATGGTTGAGCAAGGGTGAATATGTCTTGGTGGATGAACAATCACTTGTGGAGTTTAAGATTGGGGAATATAAGGAAAAGGTCCTATGTAATATAATGCCTATGGATGCATGCCATCTCTTGTTGGGGCATCGATGGAAATATGAAAAGGCCATACATAATGTAGAGTAGAATAGTTATGTGATAACTAAACAAGGTAAGAAATTTTAGATGGTCCCTTTGACTGAGTCTAAAGAAGAGAAAAATGTGGGGTCAAGTGTGATGTTGTTAAGTGGAAAGGAGTTCTTAAAGCCTATGAAGGAGAGGGGAATGTGTTGTGTAGTAGTGGTAAGGCCTATAGAAGAGACCAATGAGAAGATTCAAGTGCCTCAAGAAGTGCAATAGTTATTGGAGAGATACCATGACATAGTGGATAATGGGTTACCTAGTGCACTACCTCCTATGAGGGAAGTAATTCATCAAATAGACCTAACACTAGGGGTAAAAAAAAACTAATAAGACAACCTACAAGATGACACCAAGCCAATATGTATAGATAGCAAAGAAAATTCAAGATTTGTTTGAGAAAGAGCTCATAAGGAAAATTTTGAGTCCTTGTGCAATCCCTATAAAAATTTCACCTAAGAAAGATGGAAAATGGAGGATGTATAAAAACTCTAGGGAAATCAATAAGATCACCATACGATATAGGTTCCCTATACCAAGGATTGAAGATTTGCTAGATAAGTTGGGAGGATCTTGTTACTTCTTCAAGGTGGATTTAAAGTCAAGGTATCGTCAAATTAGGGTGAGGCCTGGTGATGAAAGGAAGACAACCTTCAAGAAAAATGAAGGGTTTTATGAATGGCTAGTAATTCCTTGTAGCTTAACAAAAACCCCAAGTACCTTCATGAGACTAATGAATGAGGTGCTAGCAAATTTCATAGGTAAGCTTGTTATTGTGTATTTGGATGACATTTTCATCTTTAGCAGGTCCAAAGAGGAGCATATGAAGCACTTGGATATGGTACCAAGGAGGCTACATTATCAGAAGATGATGATTAATCAAGAAAAATGTGAGTTCCTAGAAAATGAATTAGTATACCTTGGTTTTGTTGTCTCCAATGGATGTAACAAGATAGATCCTGATAAAGTCAAATCCATATTAGAGCAGCCAAATCCCAAATCTATAAGGGATATTAGAAATTTTCATGGGTTGGCATCTTATTATAGGAATTTTGTAAGAGGGTTCAATCATATATGTGCATCTATACTTAACACCATCAAAGGAGGGGTGAAATGTTAGTTCAAATGGATAGATGTAACTGATAGGGTGTTTGAAATGTTTAAGAAGAGGATAGTAGAATTTCCTACCCTTAGGTTTCCTAATTTTAATCAGTTATTTGTAGTGGAGTGTAATGCTACTAAGCTAGCTATTGGAACAATACTAAGCCAAGAAGGACATCTTATGGCATTCTTTCTAGAGAAGTTAAATGAGGCCAAACAAAAGTACTCAAATTGCAATTTGGAACTGTATGCAATGGTGCAAGTATTGAAGAAATGGAGACATTATCTCCTTCTAAAAGAATTTGTCATTTATACAAACAACCATGCCCTTAGTTTTTTGAATGGGTAGGAGAAACTAAATCACAGACACCTCAAGTGGGTGGAATATTTTTAGGCATTCACCTTTGTGATCAAAGACAAGAAAAGTGTGAGCACCTGTAGATGCTCAAAAATGGTTTTCATCTATGGTTTCATCACATTTTCATACTAACTCATTCCACTAACTCTAATCTTTTGGCCAACTTGATCATATCTCAATAGTGTTTGTCATCATTCATATCATTTTGAAACCATTTCAAATCAACTCAAAATCATATCAAATCAACTCAGAATCACCCCAAATCAACCCAAAATCACCTGAAATTAGTCTTAATCAACCTAGAATGTGTTGAACATCCAAAATCAATCATCATCTATTTAATTCTAGGTATTGTTGTCACTTTTAGTGCCTTGCAAACCTATCAATCTATCAAATCTTATCAATTAGATCTTAGTACTATCATGGCTCTCAGTCCTAGGTCAAACTATTATTCACATCATTTGATCTTTGACATTGTTGAGTCTCTCAATGTTGGATCATGGCATTATCAGCCATTTAATAACATTGAAAGTGTCCATCGATGTTATTATGATCAACCTTATCAACCAATCTTGATCCTATAGCAATTTACAATGTCAATTAAATGTTACGTGTCCTTAATTCATGTCATGTTTCCTTGGCATGTTATCAATTTCAATAAAATGATCAATTTGACCATGGCTTTGGTCTACCCATCATCATCCTAGTCAATCTCCACTATCATCATATTTCATCAAAGGATATCGTCACACTTATTTAATCAAATTGGATAATCATCTACCAATTTTCTCTATAGGATTAAACAATCCATAATTTAATCCTATGTCATTTTACTAATTCTTCTTCATAACTAACATTGTTAATTAATTAATTTATCCATTATTCACAAACCATGGAAATTCTCAATTTCCTAAGTCATATTTTCCACTATTAATTCCATTTTTTACTAATTTCTATTTGTGTGGAATAAGGGATTTTTAATCCAAATATTCTAACACATGGGCATGCCACAACATAGATTCTCCATTCACACTTGGCTAAGATGTGTCATAATCCATACATTTTTATTCGTGATGCACATCCACATTTGGTTTCTATTTTCATAGATTCTTGGCTATAAGGTGGGTTTAAGGTGTCATATGACACATCATAGATCCTCTTCCATTTTTAGCTACGTTTGACTTCCAAAGCGTCATACAATCCTACATTTGGAATCTTGTGTCATATGTGTCATGGATTCTTAAATTAATCTCTTGCCAAGTCACATATCCAAGGTGACAATTCCAATGCTCTCATCTTGTGAATTGATTATAAAATGAGCATTCTTCCTCCCATTTCCAGTCCTTGAGTCCTTGAGTCCCTAAGTCCCTAGGTTCTCTCTCTCTCTCTCTCTCTCTCTCTCTCTCTCTCTCTCTCTCTCTCTCTCTCTCTCTCTCTCACTCACACACACACACACACACACACACACACACACACACACACACACACACACACACACACACACACACACAAAAATAAAAAATTCTACTATTCTCATAGAATTATCACTATATTAGGATTTTTCTTCCTAATTGTGTGCACTATAGGAAATTGGAGCTACATCACATGGAGAAGAAAGGACATAGGAGCTACAAATGAAGGAGGGGGTTTTTAACATTGTGTTGCTTTCTTTGTTTATTTGGATTTCATGGTAGACTAGAGGATGTTAATGTATGCTTATTGATTTTGTGACTTGCTCATAGTATGTTAGACATTATCCCATTTAAGGTCCTAAAATTGGTGAACTCAACATGAACATGCTTAACTAACTTGGGTTTCTTGTGTTTGTGCTTGTAGGTGCAAGGAAGGAGCTCACTTGGGAGGGTATAATGACTATCTACACTTCCTTATCACATCTAGATAAATTATGGGTTCTAGTAACATGGTTATATGCTCTTTTTTTATGCATTCTATTAGCTTGCTATCTTAGGGTGCACTCTACTCTTTTAGGGTGCACTTGGGATCCCTAGGAGGTAGTTTTAGGAGCCTAGGAGCCACCATAACCCCCGTCTATTGTTCCTAGCTTACCAATTGTTCTTAGAAACTAAAAACTACACCCTTCTAGGACCCAACTATACAAAGGGAAAAATCTACACTATCTAGGTGCACTTGGTAGAGTAGTTTTCAAATTTTAAGTTTCTGGGTCTTGTTTGGGCATCATTTCCCCACACTCTACAATTGGCCTCCCAACTACACCCTTCTAGGCCCCAAGTGCACCATGGGCATATTTAACACTATTTGAGTGCACTTGGTGGCATCTTGGGTTATTCTGGCCTTCTAAGGCACAGTCTGCTATGTCAAAGCGCAATTGGTTCATAGAAAAGTACATACTTCACTAAGAATCTGCATCTAGGGTTTGTGTTTCCTTTTAGGACCTAGTTTAGATGTTTTTGTGTTATTGATGGCCTATTTGTAGCATGTGTCAACCATTGGATGAATATTAATCATTAAAAACCACTAATGCTTGTTTGTAGGACATTGTCAAAAACCCTATGTGCTTGTCAAAACCATGTGTGTGGATTTCCTAGATTAAATCACACTTTTTTTGGTGCATAAAATGAACTTTTTCTATTCTAGTTGTCATGTTTGCAATGTTTAAAGCCAAGGAGTTACATGGACATATCCTCTCCCCTAGCCATTCATGGGTCTTGGGTGTAAGAGAAATCTATGCGATTTCTATAAGAAGCCTGCCTTGGACCAAGATACCCGATATTGGGTATGCTAGGGGATGACTTTAGAGTGACAATGAGCCAAATCTAGGTCAATATTCTAGACACTATATAAAAATTGATGATGGTGAAAGCCTTGCTGATAGTATTGTTGCATGATAGCTCTTCTCTAGTATCATTGTGGCACATCAAACCCTAGTTCTCGGGGCTGGGAGACCTTCTACAAAATTTTATCATTCACTTGCCGAATGGAATGCCCTTACTAAAATCCTTGTTGTAGTGGCCAAAAACCTTTCTATCCACTAGCTCAAGGGGTCATCCATGCTCGTGAAGACATCCTACATTCTTGTGGTCCTTAGTAGAGACAACAGTTCCTTGGGAAGTCATGCCCCTTGGGAAGTAGATCTTGGTAGCCATGAGAAGTGAGTGTGCTATAAGGGAGAGCATTTGGTGCCAATATTATAAGTTTTCCACTCTAGATAAGTGTGAGTAAACTTTGGTTCAAGTATGAATTTAGTGGATATAGTCGTAAAGCCTAAGTTGTGGTGTGTCTTTTCACTTTTAACAACAACTATTCTTGTCTTATTATGTCTTGCATGTGTGTAAAAATTAATCAAGATAAAATTTGACTTGAAAACTTACACCTTGGATACTATTAAAACCTTGTCAAAGCATCAAACACTATCAAAAAATTACAACCCTTGTCAAACTTTGCAAAATTTGGTTGAAAACATTCAAAACATGGAAGACTACATCCCTATAAGTGCTTGCCATAACTTGGGTTTCATTTTTGCATAACACCCACTTGCATTCACCCTAGTTTGAGCCTCATACTTGCATTATCTAGGATTCATCTTTCATCTTTTAGTCCTCATTATGCATCCCTCATCTTTCATATTGCCTCCATTAGGGTTTAGTTTGTATCCCTTAGTCCTTGCATTACAACCTCAAAATTTACATCTTGCATCTTCCATATTGCATATTTGCATACCCAACCCCCATATTGTACACTTTAACCATCATTTTGGGTGTCCTAAACACCATTATAAGCCCTTATCTTAGTCTTAGCACTGTCCTATACCCTTTGGCTCTCTAGAACATCAACCTAGAAATCACAGAACCCCAAAATTACCTTAGTTTTAGCCCAGTTTACCAACTATGCCCTGAAACTGCCAACTGTGCCCTAATTGGCCCCAACTGCACCATAAGTGGAGTTGGTACTATATGAGTGCACTTGGTAGTTTAAAGACCTAGTTTAGACTTCTAGACAACATTTTGAGACTTTAGATGTGTCCATAAGTACCTAGATAGGCCCCCTGCATTAGCATGCCCTAATCTACATTTTGCATGCCCTAGTCATCATTTTCATCACTTAGGAATCCATTCCTTAGGTCATAGACTTCATTCTACATCTCCTACCCAATCATAACATCATCTCCAACATCCTAGCTCTTTGGTATAGCAACTTGACATTCACCTAGCTCAGAAACAACAACCATTCAACCTAGTCTCCCAACTATGCCATAAAACTACCAACTATGCCCAAACTGGCCCCAACTATAGTATAATAATATTTGGTATTTTTGGAGCACACGTGGTGCTATAAGACCATAGTTGGGTACCTATATGACCATTTTGGGGCTCCAAACTGCATTTTGGGACCCTAAAACTACATTAGGAAGCCTCCAAAGGTCCTCATTCTGCATATGACCCAGGACAACATCTTGCACCCAAAAATTCATTTTTCATCATAGGACCTTTGCATATTGCATATCCAATCAACATAACCAGCATTTTGAGCCCCCTAAACATCATTTTGAACCCAAAATCTTTGAATTTAGTCAAAAATCTAAACAAAGTATGAGTCCTAGAGTATCTCTTAGTGTTGATGGATGATGGATCTTGAGTAGTCCTTTTGTCTTTTTTATCATTTTTCTTTTGTCAAAATTTGTCTATGTCTTGATGGATTTGACCTTTTCATCTTTATCAACTTGACCTTTTTGTGTTTTATCACTTTTTGGTCAAGATCCAAAGTCCATCTTCACAAAAGGTTAAAGTCTTAGACAAAATACTTTTCAAAGATTTCACCTAAGTTCAAAACCTTGCATATACCCTTATCATTAGCATTATCATATTCCTAGCCTCCATAAATGTCTGTAAGAATTTGGTATAGCTATGATACCAAATAAGAATTTTCCTTAGGGAAAAATCACCCAAGATCAAGGAAGTCAAGCACAAGCACAATAGTAGACCAACAAGGTAGGATCAAAATAACAATATCCAAAATTGATTTATTGTCATTTAATGTTCTATGGCATTCAAGTACACTAGCAGTGATTGTATATAAAGGCCCCTAGAATGATTCTAGAATGCTTCTAGAATGCATAGGAATCAATAACATGATAAGTCTTACAACTAGGCACATGTCTGCTAGGTGTAGATTATCATCCATTAAGCACAGGAGTATGTGTGATGATGAGAGGATAAGCCTCCAAAGGTGTTGTATGTAAATTTATGTTGTAGACACCATGTGCTAAATTAGATTTTCTTACTCTAGTGTTGTCAACACGACAACTCATAAAAGTATGAAAACTCCTAGTGTCAAACTAAGAAATAATAAAATAAAGCATTAACCTAAGTAAAATTAACTAAAGTGTAAATAGTGAATACTTATTTACACCAACACCTCCCTTAAGTGCAACTTAGGGGAATGCACTTAAGCTTACACAAGCTAGGATGAAATGCATAATGGGTCCCGGCTACAAGGCCATGTTAGGTACCCATCTACAAAATGCAATGCAATCTCTCATAAAGTAGAGAAAGATGAAAAACCTCATGGGAAAAACCCTCCCCCAAAAAGAGAGATGAAAAGAAAAGATGCATGGATGGATGGAGTAATCAAGACCCCCCATTATGACATACATCAAGTATATATAAAAGAGAAGTATGAGATAGACAAAATCCCATAAGAGGAAAAAGTCCCCACATAAAAGAGAAGAAGAAGGAGACAAGGTAGTCCCCCACCCTAAATATAGTGTCCCGATTAGTGAGAGCTACTCCAATGTAAAAGCTGATCAGTGACCATTGAATGATGTTCCTCCCCTTTGGCAGAAACAATGGTAGAGGTATAGGTGAGATGCTTTCCCTATGTGTACAAAGAATCTCAAAGATAAAAGTTGTCTCTAAAACTAGCTCAACTATCCCTATGTTGATACTGATGATGGCTCCTTCCAATACTAATGAGAAGAAGTGTATATCTAGAAAGGATGTATGTAAAAAATTTCCCATAGAGAAAAATGTCTTATCGAATGATAAAGAGACCTCCTGCAATTGTTGTACATAAGAATCCACAATCACTTCAACTAGTGAAGACTAATCATGTAGAGAATGGATATGAGGGTTAGAGTGAGCCCTTGCAAAAATTGAAGAAGATTTTGCTTCATCAAAGAGAAGATGTAGATCATCAATGATGTGTCCCAAATTTTCTATGTGTGACTCCACAAACAAACCTGAAATGTCATTCAAGAAGTCATCGACTAATGCTAGAATTGGAAGACAAGGTGTACTCTTTTGTGCTAGATCTATCACTGTGGCAATTAATGAAGTATTCTCCTCAACAAAGAGAAGAAAAATATCATTGATGATGTCTCCACATCTTCAATGTGAGACTCTATGAATAGCCTTGCAATGGATAGAAGGAAGTTGTCCCATGAAGCTAAAGTAGGAAGACGTGGTGTGTCTTGTTGCATTGAATCTAAACCATCTATGGCTGGAACTAGATCAATAGTAGCAATAGGAGCATTAGGAGGAGGAGTGATCTCAATTGGAGTTGATGGGACTATGACTGGAGTGATTGGTGAGAGAATTTCCTTTGGAAATGGTGGTACTCATGGATCTCCATATGCTTCCCAAAGAGCCATCCATATATCATGAGGAAAACTTGCCATACAAAGAGAAGCAAGACATTTCTTACTCATACTTTTATACAGAAAGCCAAGAAAATTAGAAATATTTTTCCAAGTATAATTAGGTGGCAATATCTACGAATAGAGACAAGGAAGGATTTGCTAATGTTCTCTGAGATGATCAAGCATCAATGCACTTCATCTATGATAGTTTTGTGTTGTTAATTTTGGACTAACACTAAATTGACATCTGTGACAAGACTTCATGAGATCAATCAATGAACCCCAAAAATGCAAGAAAACAATCAACCCCCCCAATGTATGATTTGATGCTCGATTTTTTTATAGGTAGCACTTGTACAATAGGCCACTTGTCAAAATGTACAAAGTTGATTTTTGATTTTGCTAAATAAAACTACCCTTTGAGGTTCAAATCTATCACTAAGCACTATAGCTTAGATGTACAACTTTTTTGAAAAGTAATCAAAGAAATATAATACAGAAAAGGTCCTAAGTCTAAAAGTGATGTTTTGGTGCACACAAACCTATAATCTAATTATAGATCTAGAAACTAGACAAAAAACTAAGCACTTTCAAAAAAAGCAAAACCTAAAAATGTGTCTAGATGAGCCCATGTGGAGCATTTCAAGTTGCAAAATGTAGGATTGGACAAGTACAATCACCAAAAAATGCAATTTCTAATAAATTCATGCACTAAAACTAAAAAAGAAAAAGACCATTGAAAAGTTTAGGAAATTCTACCCAAAATCAAAAAATATTGCACTTGATTTAGAGTTTGAATGACTAAGTTATGGCCTCCCAAATTTGGACTGTCAAATCAAAACTACATCTAGAGAGGGATCTAGCAAAAAACTATGAGGTTAAATTTGATGGTCAAATGGCCATCACAGCAATTCAAAAGTGCCTAGAAATGATGGTTAGATGGTTGTCAAATTTAATTCCATAAAATGCTAATGTAAACAATAAATTAGCCTCCCTTGCTAATGTGGCAGGTTGATCGAGCATATGGCTAACACGTGTCTATAGGGCTTTAGTGATGTGGAGGTCTAACTAAGCAAGTACACATGTCCTCTGACTGGTTCTGCTTGCGTGCAAGGCTCTTAATTAGCACTGTGGTTGATTGCCATGTGGGCGATTAATGAGCTGCCACATGGACTATCTTTATTGCTAAAAAAGATCAAAAATTTGCTATAGGAAAAGCTACAATGTGGTAAAAAAAGAGGATTGATAGGAGCTTCTGCTACCAGAACTTCCTTTGCTACACTGGAGAGTGGGTGCAGGGACTACAATCGAGAGTGCTTTCGCAAGAGGTGCCAGCTGGTATTAAAAAATGCCACCAGAACTGGGCTTTGAAAAAGTTGACAAAGGGAGAGTTTATTCTGAGTAGAACTATTTTTGGTGGCTATAGGAAATGAGTGGATTAATCCTACATTCTTTGTGGGATTACCCTCTGAGTTGTATAAGAGAAACCACCCATGGGGATTGAACCAAAGAAAATGTTGCCAGTGGTATTACGAGAGATTGTGCACCAAAAGTGAGTGTGCCTATGCCAAATTTTGAAACTAGAATTTGAAAATGCCAAATTTAGTCTGTTGAGTAATATGAATATGCCTATTGAATTAATGAATGAAGGAATATTTTGATCCATAGTTAATATTCTGTGCAGGAGCTAGGGTGTCACTGCTTAGTTCCTAAAAAAAAATTTCCTATGCAGGGGCAACTGGCCAGAAAAAATCAAAAAATTTGTAAAACTATTCTAATGGAATTGCAAAGAAAAATAAATACCAATTTGAAATAAAATTTGCAGATCTAAAGAATGATCATACCAAGTTTGCAAATCAAGCCTTCGAGTTCTAGTTTGCAAATTTTTTTTCTCAAATTTGACTATGGCCTAGGGTAGGCAAATTTATAGTCGATTTTCATCAAATCAACATTCTAGATGTAATGGCAAGGTCTGCTTTGGCTCTAGATGCTCCCAATGACTGCAATACTCTAGATCTGGGTTGAGGTGTTGCAACAACAAGATGGTCTCGAACGGCTATATGAAGACAAATTCCTTAGGCTCTAATACCATGTAAGAATTTGGTATAGCTATGATACTAAATAAGAATTTTCCTTTGGGAAAAATCACCCAAGATCAAGGAACTCAAGCACAAGCACAACAATAGACCAACAAGGTATGATCAAAATAACAATATCCAAAATTGATTTATTATCATTCAATGTTCTGTGGTGTTCAAGTGCACTAGGAGTACCTATATATAAAGGCCTCTAGAATGCATAAGAATCAACAACATGATAAGTCTTACAACCAAACACATGTCCACTAGGTGTGGGTTATCCCCCATTAAGCACAGGTGTAAGTGTGATGATGAGAGGATAAGCCTACAAAGGTGTTGCACATAAATTTATGTTGTAGACACCATGTGCTTAATTAGGAGTGCAAATAACTATGTTATCTACATGAAAACTTAGTTAATTATTCAAAATCTAGTGTTGTAGACACCATGTACTGAATTAGAGTTGCTTAATCAAGTGTTGTCAACATGACAACTCATAAAAGTACGCAAACTCCTAGGTGTCAAAGTAAGAAGTAATAAAATAATGCATTAACCTAAGTAAACTTAAGTAAAGTGTAAATAGTGAATACTTATTTACACCAACAATGTCAGTTTGACTTTCCCTAGTGGTATATCCCCTCCATCTTGCATTGGTCAAAACCCTAGCATCAATTCCACTATCAAATCCCTATCAACTTGTTTACCAACCAACTTGTCTCCTTGATCATTTATCCTCATTTTGCATAACCCAAATGTCATTACCAACCTTAGCACACCATCCCTTTCATAATCCACCTTTCATACATTAACTTCCAACATCATTTCCAAGCCTATAGTCTAACCCTAGTCATCATTTTCCATACCATAGAGTCATTTTCATCTCCTTTAATCAAATTTGAAAACATCATTCACATTTGCATTTACATAGTTTCCCTAAGAAATATTCACCTTGCATATCAAAAACCTAGTTCATTTGGGACCTCCGTAGTTTTCATGACATCCCTGAAAACCTAAAATCCAAAAAAAACTCATATCTTGCATACCCACTTCCAAATTTCCAAGTTTTGACCTATTTTACCAACTGCACCCCTGTTTTACCAACTGCACACTTTAGGTGCACATTTGGTAATTAGGGATTTCATCTTAGTTTTTTGAACCCTAATCTACACTTTCATAGCATTATTGCATCCCAAAACCCTAAAAAACACTCAAAATCACTCAAATATTTCATATTCTACATTTTAGTCACCCTAGCACCTCTATTTACCAATTGCATACCTTATACTTACCAACTACTTAACTTTAGGACCCGAAGTGCACCAAGAGTGCACTTGGTAATATTTGAGCACATTTGATAGTTTAGGTGCACACTTGGGAGGCAGGGAGTCCATTTAGGTTTTCCTCCATTGCATCTACATCCTTAGGTATCATGCCATCACTCACTAGGAGACAATCAGCTTAGAGACCCAAAGAAATTTATCAACGTTTATTTTTTGAGGTGCCAACACAACCAAAAACTCATCGAAGACAAAAGAAGAGCAAGAAAACCCAACAAACATTTGACAAAGACCAAATCAAGGCATCACAACCTTTACTTGTGGACCCCTTAAACATGTATCCACAAGATCACCATAATCAAGAGATGACACAAAAAAAACCTAAGCAACACACCTACTATGAGGTTTCCTTCAAACTCTTCCCATACACATGAGATGGTTCAATGGAGTCCTAACTTTGAACCTATACTCATGCTGATACCACCTAGAGGTGGAAGTGTACCAACCACACCTGAGGATGAACAAACATGCTCCTTTGAATTCATCAAACCCAACACAAGTACCTTCAACCCTAATAAATAAATAAAACAACAAGGTATTATACACCTAAGTGATGCCTCTAACATTGATTATGGAATCACTAATGAAGAAATGGCTAGGGCATGTCAGGACAAAAATTTATGCAAAAACTTCAAACTCTTGGCAGCCCAAGAAATTGTCAAGTTTAATCCACACTTGGAGGGACCTAAATCCAAACATCAAACCAACACAAAAATTGAAAACATACAACCCATGATCAATTTGGAATTAGATAGGGGAAACCAACCTTTGGAGTTTTCAAACACAATAATGGCACCTATAAGGTCCCATCAAGAATCAACCATCAAAATCCTCCAAAGTACGTTCAAACACATCAACATTAATCCCTTGTTTGATGAACCACAACCAATAAAGGGAAACATGACTATTCCTAAATATCCCAAAAGGATGTTAAGACTTGATCTCAATCACATGATGCAACAACAAGACATGCCTAAAGGGACTTATACTCTAGGGATGCCAAATATACCTCCTTTGGAGGAAAATTAAAAAAGTGCACCTTTGCTTCTAACTCTACCAAATGTTATGACATCAAAGGTTATGGAGCCTCCCACAAGTACACCATGTGAAACATCAATTGCAACAATCCCTATTGATGTACAAAGGAAAAGTCTTATTGACATTACACCCATTCCCAAAAGGAACATGTCACATTGTCAAATCAATATGATGTCCCATGGAGAAACCTCTAACACACAAAGGTACCAAAACAACAACCCAAACATGATGATCAATTCTCAAGGACATAACCAACTCCCCTGATAACATCAACCTATAGTAATACAAGGACTTAATGTTTCCAACACACATTCAACATACCAACAACAACATCAACTAGAAAAACAACAACCTCAAGAGGTGCAAATATCCAATGTCCCTAACACACAATCCAATATAAACCCACTTGACTTACATGCAATGTATAAACAACAATTCCAACAACAATAAGCCATGTTTGCTAAACAACAAGAGAAACTCAAAAAATAGTTGGAATACCAAATTGCATATCAACAACACTTGTTGCAACAACAATAATCACATACATGGTCTCACATGCAACCAATAGAGGTATCTCAACAACAACCATAATAAATGGCACACAAACTACCACAACAAATGGTACAACAAGAACACATGGTACAAAAATCAGAGTCAATACCACAACAATTACCACAAAAAATAAATCCCACAGACTTGGGTGGGCCTAACAGCTCTATGTAAATCCTTTAACAGGGTGGCATTCTAAGTTGAATGTTCTTAAGTCCTCTAATAGGGCACACTCCTAACATGGTGTAGAAATCCTTTAATAGGGTCACATCTGATAGTGTGTAAAGCCTTTAATAGGGCAGGCCTTTAACAGGGAAAACCATCAGAAGTGGTTGAAATCTATTGTGCAGTAATTTTGTGGCTGTCATCCCCACTCTAGTTTTACCTTCTTATTATTGGTTGGTTTCTGGGTCACCAAAATCTCAAGTGTTATGTGGTGATGCATTTTTACTTTTCATGATTGTTTAATGTTTAATTGCATGCATGATAGGAAAGTAAAAAGGCTAGTACTTTTGATTCACCCCCTTTTTATTTAAAAAATTTGTATTGGACATTATTGGACCTTGAATAACTGATTCACCCCCCCCTCCCCCCCCAATTATTCTAAAATAATTCTAATAGAAAGAGACCTGGTGTCTTAATTGTTTCCCCCTTATTTCTTTGACAAACCAAACAGTCAGCCACAAATTTTTTACCATCACCTTTTAGCCCTTCACAAAAAAACTCTTGCTTGACCTGATGATATGTCTTCAAAAATCTTAAATGAGCACTAATTGGGGAATCGTGTAGTTCTTTGAGAATCTTGTGTTTAAGAATGGAATTCTTGCAAAGATACAAATGCTCTTTATACCAAAGAATAACACCCTTTAAATAAAACTTATCTGAACTAATAGGGTCACTTTTTATTTGTTGGATGAGATTACTTGTTGCAACATCATTTTTGCACTCTTCTTTGGATTCTATCACCCAATTTTCTCATAATATTGAAAGGACACACAATAAAGCTTCATCTTTTTCATCCTTCCTAAAAAGTGCATCAGCCACAATATTTTCCTTCCCTTTCTTTTATACAATTTCAAATTCATATCCCAACATCTTAGTGACCCATTTTTGTTGCACTTTTGATGATAGTCTTTGTTCCAAACATTATTTTAGGCTATCATGATCTATCTTAACCTTGAAGTGTTGACCCATTAAATAAGGCCTCCATTTTTTAACTACATGAAGGATTACTAGCATTTTCTTCTTGTAAATAGGTTTGAGTTGATTTTTACCTTTTAATTGATGACTCTCAAAAGAAATTGATCAACCTTCTTGCTTGAGAACTACTACTATCCAATTTCTAGAAGCATCACATTCCACAATGAATTCCTTGGTGAGGTCTATTGTAGCAAGCACTAGGGTTCTACACATAGCCTTCTTCAATTGCTCAAATGATACATTAGCAGATTCATTCCAATGAAAAGGATCCTTCTTCAATAGAGTGGTAATGGGTGCTACTATATGACCATAATTCTTCACAAATATTCTATAGTATCCTATTAATCCCAAGAAACCTCTCAACTTCTTAATAGTTTTTGGAATAGGCCATTCGATGATAGCCTTAATTTTGTTAGGGTCCACCTTTACTCCTTCGTGTGAAATTATGTGTCCCAAATACTCCACCTCCTTAAGAACAAAAGCACACTTGGATGGTTTTGCATAGAGTTGATGATCTTTGAGTAATTTTAATGCTTGATCTACATGCTGCAAATGTTCTTCCCAAGTCTTTCTATAAATCAATATATCATCAAAAAACACTAGCAAAAAATTTCTCAAGAACTTCTTAAAAATGAAATTCATCAAACTTTGGAATATACATGGTGCATTGGAAAGACTGAATGGCATCACCAAAAATTCATAATGACCCTCATGAGTTTGAAATATTTTCTTACAAATAACTTCCTCCTTAATCTGAATTTGGTGATAATCCAATCTAAGATCTAACTTCATAAAATACATAGCTCCATTTAATTCATCTATAAGATCATCGATGATTAGAATAGGAAACTTATCTTTAATGGTGTACTTGTTGAGAATTCTATAATTTGGACACATGCACCAAGTTTCATCCTTCTTACCCACCATCACAAAAGGTGAGATAAGCACTTTGGCTATGCCTGATAATTCCTTCCTCTATCATTTCCTCAACAATTTTTTCTATCTCACTTTTTTGTATGTGTGGGTACCTATAAGGCCTAATGTTTGGTGGTTTGCCCCCTAGAACTAGTTGTATGGTATGGTTATGATCCCTCTTAGGAGTAATTCCTTCAAGCATATCTCCTAAAATTAGTGAGTGATGATCAATTATCACTTGTAAATCTGGATGAGTAAGAGCATTAGATTGAGAGACTTCTAATGAACATAGTTGGGCCACAAATCCATGTGCACCTTTCTTAATAAATTTTTTCATTTGATGAGAGCTTACCATATATGGGGATTTTTCCTTCAATCCCCTTAGCTCCACTACCTTTCCTTTTGATTGAAATTTCATGAATAGTTCTTGGCAGTTCATTTCAATTGTTCCCAATGTAGTAATCCATTTTACTTCCAAAACAATATCCATTGTACCCATGGATACCACATACATTGCGGTATCAAGTTGATAACCTCCCATGGATAATTTGATGCTATGACACTTCCATGAACAACTAACTATGCCCCCATCTGAAATCAAAACCTAAAACTCTAGGTATAGATATATAAAATAATTTAGAAGAGTTGCTAAATTTTTGTTGATTAAATTATGAGTACTACCTAAGTCAATCAAAACTGTTACTTTATGCTTCTTTAAGAAACCCACTACCTTGAGAGTTTGTGGTGCACTAAAACTTGAAAGTGCATGACAAGAAATGGTTGGTTGAGAATCATGTGATTTCTGACCTAACTCCTTATCATCCTCCGATATGGGCTCATCCTCTTCTTCCTCACTTGGACCTTCAATATAGAACAATTTCTTTTCACTACATTTATGTCCTCAACTATATTTGCTATCACAATTGAAACACAACCCTTTTTCTCTTTTCCCCTCAATTTTTTGGGAGTGAACCTAGTAGGTTGAGGAAGAGAAGGTGTTGAATATCCTTTTTCTCTTGTCACATTAGCCCCTTCCTTTCTAGGAATCAAGAACTTCTCCTCTACCCTGTGTGCCAATATAAAAGTCTCATTTATTGAGCTGGGACAAAACATGTGTACCTCATGTTGAATGTGATCCATGAGACCACCCAGGAATAAATCATTCAATTTCTCCTTTGTAATTGTATCCACTTTTAAGGATAGATTTAAATTTTGAATATAATCTTTAACTAATCATGTTTGTTGAAGCTTAGCAAGTTGGCTAAAGAAGTTTTTTGTCAGACTATTGCTATATTGTGCTTGGAGTTCTTCTATAAAAATTGACCATGATACAATGAGACCCTTTTTCCTCCTATGAGTACAAAGTCAATGATACCAAATGAATTGATATGGTTCTAGATATAAGGAAGCCATCATGACCTTTTTTCCATATGGGATTTGATGTACTTCAAAAAAATTCTCCACTTTATTTATCCATGTTAGAGGATCCTTGCCATCAAATTTGCACATATCTACCTTTGGAAAAAAATTCCTAGATCTTGTAGGATTAATAAAATTTGTGTCATTATTAGTTGACTTGAAGGTTTCACCTCGATTTCTTGAGAGCTCCTTCCTTTTTTCATTCATATAGGTGCTTAACATGATTTGTATATCTAGTATATCTCCTCATAGGTCACACATATTGATGGGGACACAACCCAAGAATAGAATGGACACAACAGAAAAGGGAAATTATATTAACTGAGAAAATAAGCTAGTACAAATAGTATAGAGAAAATAAACTTCAGAACATGCCCTAAGGGCTTACAATAGCATAAATTTGGAGAATATTTCTCCTTTTAGCACCTCCTCTCAAACTCCACTCCGAACTGCCTTTTACAATGCCAAAAATCTCCTTAAATAGACCCTGGAGGGTTAAGGACTAGGAGTACATTCTAGAAAGTGCTAGTAGGCATCCACCGACAAAATAGAAGGTTCTAGAAGCTGCGTTAGAAGTCAGTGCAAATCTAGAAGAATCTAGAAATGGTAGCCGAACTTCTGGGAGGCATAACTTTTGAATCGTAGCTCCGATTGACGAACCGTTTACATTTTTGGAAAGCTCTCGAAGCGCTCTACAGTCCTATGGAAAAGATTTTCTCATCCCCCATTTTTTGACCCTTTTTGAGGTCATTTAATGCCCCAAACTTGACTTTGAAGCATTCTTAGGAGGTCTCCAAAACTCAAAAAACTGCAATAACTTTCAAACCGTGGGGCCTTTTGACCTGATTCTTTTTCTGGAATGGTCTAAATTACAATTACATTCATCTGGCCAATTCACACCTTCTAGGTTACCAAAATGATGGCCAAATTGCATGCTCCTATTTTTTCAAGATTTTCAAACACACTGATAGTGGACCTGTGAGAGTTGGAACCTTTATTTGACCCAAATGGGTATCCAAAAATGTAAAGAAATGAAACAGAAACTAAGTCTAAGTACATTTTTTTGGCTGACACAGGATTGCCCTTATACCTCTGGATGCTCCTGCATCACATATCCTTCTTAACCTCTTCATTAAACTTACTAAGTTCCTCATTGGGATTACTATCCTCTGTTGCTTCCCAGCCTTGATTAGAGGATTTCCCTAGTGTGGTAGCATTCTTTTTGCCTCTTGTTGAAGGTCTTGTCATGATCAAAACCGATATTTTTGAAATAAATCACACAAATGAAATGAAAACTCTTTGATTTATTTATTTATTTTTTACTGTAATTTACTAAGGCCAAGATACCCTTACTCAGAAAAAATCCCCAAAAAAATAGCAAATTTGTTGCCTTGAGAGAGAAATTTCCTAATTTTGCAATATCTTGCTTTTTTTTTTTTTCAATTTCTCCAAGATTTGAAATTTAGGATCCTCTACTATGTATTCAAAAACCCAATACATGTTATACTCTAGTTTGGTAAGATGTGAGAGATATGAAGATCTCAATAAATTGTATAGAAATAGTAATTCTGCAATAATTTTCTCAAATTTGCTCTAATTCTTCTAAAATTTGGACTAAAGCTTTTTTAATATGGCCTTCAAAAACCCTTTAAAAATCTTTGAAAAAATTGCTAAAATTTAAAAGTTATGCTCTTTCCTAAATCGCTCCAATGTTGAGAAAAAATCTTGCCTCTATGGCGCCGAGACCATGCTCTGATACCACTTGTAATGAAATAACTTGCACAATAGAAGAAATAATATGAAATATTTTATAAATACTTGATAATAATTGAGAGTAATAGGCCATTTCAAGGGGGAAACCATCCAAATATTTCCAATGAGAACACACTTCACAATATGATGTTGAAATAAGACTCACAATCTCCTATATACCTAATTATGCTTAGGTTGAATAGACACAACCCTACATAACACGTAGGCCAACATACCTACCTAAATAATAATATAATAATGATAACATGACTTAATTAATGATTAATATAGCCACAAGTTGACTATTTATAACCCTATATACACCAATATTAAGGGTGTAGTAAATTCCCTTCCTAGAGATGCCTCCCACTTTCCCCCATATCATGAAGAGGTTATTCCTTAGCCCTCCCATTTTCTATAATCCATAGCCTTGTTATGACCAGCATAATTACCTAGATCACCAAGAGGCTAATTTTACTCCAACCCATCATGTCATCTATGGCCATGAACTTGTGAAAGTTTCCCCACCAAGTACATAATAGTCCAAGAGTTTTAGAAGCAACAAGAAAGGAAAAATAAATCAAGCCCATATGTTGATTCCACCTAAGGTTTGGTCTCTCCTACAATATCAAATGGTTAGCCTACCCAATCTTCCTAATAACCCTATTATGAGCCTAGGTCAAAGGTAGGAGAGCTTTTTGACTGCACAAATATTTTGGGCCTTGGATTTGCTAGCATAGACAAGATTTTTTAATTCATTCATAATCCTTATGAGGATATGAACTGTGGGGGTTCTTCTTATGTTATGCTCATTATGACTTCTTGGGTTAATGATTTACATGGTGAGAAGGAGATATGGATATCTAATCCTCATGTTTGTAGCATGGTGTATGAGGTTCATGATATTTTCAATGAGGCTCACCAAGCTCTTCTCCATTTGCATCAAGAGGAAGAGTTAAGGAAAAGATAATTTGAGAAGGATCTTGCAAGAAGATTGACTATTATAGAAGAAGATATAAGGCTCAAGCTTTCCCAAGTGCAAGAAGATGAAGTACAAGAGCCTCCAAGGCAAAAATTTGCTAGCTTTAAAAGGAGTGGCCTTCCTATCCTACAAAAAAACACACAAGAGCCAAAGGCCCACTCACAAGAAACATTGCCAAATCCATATGAAGAAGAGCCACCCAAATGCAAGTCTTCTAGCTTTATAAGGAGTGAGCCTCCCTAGTTTTCTATTCCTTGCTGCAATTATCAAGAACCTATAGTTCCTCAGCTTGATGTCAAGTTGTTGCCAAGGGTGGAGAAGAAAGAGACAAATGAGGATGAGGTTTTTCCTATTCTTAAAGAACATAATTTGGCTTTTGAGCCTAGGATGGAACCTAAGGGCCTACTGCAAAAGGAAAAAAAGCCAAACCATGTGTTGCAGTAGGAGCTCTCCCAAATATGGTGGAAGATGAGTCCTTGCCTTTTCTTTGCCAAGTTCAAGAGGTATCAATTATTGCTTATGAACTGCCACACACTCTGGAGGGAGAAACCTTGTTGTAGTAGCTAGAAGAAAAATGAGCACAACTTGAGGAAAAGCTCTTAAGGAAGCTTGGGGCAGAGTTTGCAAAGAGGCTAGAGGCCAAACAATAGGAGCATGAAGCAACTCTTGCAAGGGATTTGGTTGCACAACTAGAATGATGTGAGAATGAACTACAAGAAAGGATGACAAGCATGATGAGTGATAAATTAGAGGCAAAATAGACATGACCATCCCTCCCTCCCACATCACAAGATTATGTAAAAGTGCAAGAGGTGCAACCTCTTTTTTGCAAGGGTTTACATGGGCTTGAGGAGGAACATATATATGCTGCAGCTACAACATGAAGAAACAAACATACTACTAGCCATGCCATCAGAGCTAGACCTTGATAGCTAAGAGGATTCAAAGGTTTTAGAGCACAACCAATGGGTCAAGGATGATTCCTTTGACCTTGAACCATCAAAAGGATGCCCTATCAGGCACCTAGATCTACAAAAAAAACCAAGTTTCCCCTAGTCATGCTTACCTCATAGTATGAAGAAGATTTTTACCAGAAGGAGAAAATTGATCTTTCTCAATACATGGGTGTCTTAGTATTGGAAAGCTTCATTATTTAGCATTTAGAAGGTGCTTCAAGTTATAGTAGCATGCTTGCCACTATTTTTAGTTACACACATGCATAAAAAAACAAATTAGCTAGTGAGGAAGGGAAGCTACTTCAAAAAATGAGGTAATGGGTTTGTTTGACCTTCCATCTCTATAATTTTTTGTAAATACTAGAGTAGTTTCTCAATTTTTAATAAGTGTGTGAGCACAAGCTACTTTCTCTATGAAATAGCAAGCTTTTGAGGTTTTGCAATTGCAGAGGTTTAGTTTTTGTTGCGGAAAAAGTCACATTTTTTGTGACTCTATAGCCCAATAGATTGCTAAAGCTGCTAATCCTATGTTTAGCAGGCAAGCATCCCCTATGAGTTGCTAGAAATGTTAGCCATTTTATGTCCCCCTTTTTTAGTCCCTTGTTGCCATCATTGAAATCTGATTAGACATATCTATTCATGGTGTCAAGGTTACATAGTGTGTTAGGCATGTGGCTAAAACCTAACTAAAACCCTAGTTATCCCCTTCAATGATATAATTTTGTATTAACTTTTTGAAGGGTCAGATTACCCACGCATCACTTAATTTGGGTCTCCTAGTTAGGTTCATTCAGTCTAAGTGTTGACCCTTGCACCCTATTCATTCAAATTAAATCATGCATTTTTCATATGTTATTTTTAAGTTTATTTTTAGTGGGACCTGGTGGTGGTGACCTGGTATCATATAGGTGTCAACATTCTGGGAGATCTCAATGGATCAAAGGGAGAAATTTCTCAAATGCCCATGATAAATTATAGTAGTTGATCATATAAAAATAAACGCTTGTTGTATTCTCACTTTCTAAAGTTGTATGAAGGATAGCTAAAGTGATATAGCAATGTAGAAACATGTGGACATAGTGGAACTAGACTCAGGTGTTGGCCACAAAAGCAAATGTGTTAGAGCAAGTTGACAAAGTGGTATGTTCTAGTTGGTTGGATGTGCTAACTATGACAAGGAATTTCAGTTTTATAGTGACCATTAGATCTTGTTAGATTAATGGTTGTCTCTTTCTCACTTTATAGAGATGCATGAAGTTTAGCCAAAGTGAAAAAGTGACATAACGACATGCGGAAATGTTGGGGCTAGGCACATGAACACAAATAATTATTTCACATGGCCATTGAATTTTTGATCTTTCAATAAGTTTTTGATCGCAAGATCACAGGAGCAAGCAATGAAGGTTCTAATCTCATGATTGTCCCAACAACATATCATCATAAGTACTTTGCAATGGATAGTAAGTGGCTATGATCTTACAATGTATGAAGATCATATAAGCATAAAGGCTTAAAAGGGAACCTGTGATCATAAAATAAAATGTTGATCATATGATCACAAGAGAAAGTAGTAATGAAGCTTTCTGAAGCCATGAAAAAGGGGAGATTGAAGCCAACATATGATCAGAAGGTGAAGGCACCAATTAAGAGATAGCTTTTGAAATCACAACAAATGTTAGTTTAACTACAATCTAGAGATCATAAGACAAGAAAAGGTGAGACTCAATGTTGCACAAAGCTAAGATCGTACGATTTTAAGGACTAAAGTACATGTTGGCGATGCTATGAAGGGCTTGTAAACTGTTAGTGTAAGATCATAGCTATAAAGAGGACATTGAAATTCATGTTTTGATCTTACAATAAGTTGTTTATTGTAAGATCATAGAAGACTTGAAGGAACTCTTGATCATGTGATAGGGAGGTGATCATAAGATCATAAAGGCCAATTTCCAAGCTTACAAGAATACGAAGGGTTTTCAATTTCAAAGTGATCATAAGATCATAAACCCTAAGTTTGACCAAAAGGCTTTCTTCATTTTCTAATTTGGAAAATGACAGAAAGCCCTTAGCCAATGAAATTTTGAAAAGGAAAAAAGAATGCAAAGCTGAATAAGTTGTGTCAATGTTCAATTGAGGTAGTAGAAAAACATTGAGTTTAAGGATTAAATTTTAGAGCTGGAGCATGAAAAAATAGAGCCAAAAGGGTGAACATTAATGCTCAATCTATAGAACAATGATGTGGATCCAATTTTTAGGTGGAGTAAGGAAATAAGAAACTTATATGAAATCAAATACACTAAGTGGCTTAAGAAGAGATAAATAAATTTCTTGGAAGTAGTTGGAGAGATTAAGGAAAAAGGTGGTTGCAAGAAATCAAAGGGGTGTTCTTGATGCTTGATAAATGCAATTTTCATTCTACCACTACTATGATTATCCACCTATCGATCAGAGTAGTTATGGTCATCCTTTATGTCTCCTCAAGATCTAAGTTGCACATAAAAGATCTTTCTTTCAGTGTTGGGATCTGCATCCAATCAAATCTTCCTCAGATATATAGTTATTATTCTCTGTCACTTGACGACAATGGTTGAGTTTTAGGTTTCTATTGAAGTTTTCTTTGATCAATTGTATATTATCTTCGATGTTACACAAAATATCACATCTTTACTAGTCAGTTTATATCGAGCTCACTCAAGCAATGAAGACAATTTCCTATGTCTGCCAAGCATTCCAATATTTGCCAAGTTTAGAAGATAGTGTCTATCAAGTTCACTCGGTCATCGGAGAGAAGTTCACAGAAGTTGAGTGTTAATTGAGTTCACTCAATTACCAAAGGAAGTTTGCAAAGATGCAATATTAACCAAGTTCACTTGGTTAATACAGGAAAATCATTCTAGTGTTAGGGTGATCCCACAATAATGAGTTCCACTTTTTGAGCAATTTTGACACTGAAATCAATATTTTTGAAACAAACCTCACATTTGAGTGACTATATCTCTAAAAGTATGAATAATTTCAAGGTGACATAAACTAGAGATTTCTAGTACTTCGTTCCTACTTTGTAACCATATTTTTTTAAAAAAAAATTCAAAAATTATTTATGTCAATTTTTTCTTCTCCTTCAAAAAGTGGTACATATTAAAATTCAATATTTTTAAAGAGTGACATTCTTTTTGACACACATAAATTTTTTCTAGAAAAGATAATGAGGTAATTCTTTTGGCATTGGATTTGTAATATCAATATCTAGAGGGTGCATTTGATTTGATTGAATTTGATTGAATATTGTATAATTTATGAAGTTTTGAAGTGACACCAATCGTAATTCAGACATACATTCATTTTGACACAGATAATTTGAACTCAAATGATCATAAATATAATTTTTTTTGAATAGAAAGCTATCTCAATAACCTATTTCCTAGATATTTTTCAAAAGCAAAATTGACTTAATTTACTAATTTTGTCGAAGTGTCAAAGTCAATTGATGTTCAATCGGTAATGAACCTATAATGAGTTAAACTCATATTTAAAATTCTTAATGAATATAATATGTATTACAATTATAGTCATTGGAAAGCTTTCTCTGAGCAACACAAATTGGCATTTTTAATTTTATAGTAGGAGATTAATCATTTTCAATTTTGGGTGTCAAAAGAGCCCAAAAAAAATTCAAAAAAGAGGGTCAAAAATTTGTAATTTCACATGTTCTCTATGAACATACTGTTTGCTATGAACAGACATAATGGGTTCACTTTGAACATGTGTTCACACAAACACACATGCTTAAGTTTTGTGAACATATTAATGCAATATGTTTGCAGTGAACATGCCTAATCTATGTGAAATATGTTCACTACGAATATTATTATAATATATGTTCATTGTAAACATGTTTAATATGTTTGGGCGAACAATTGATAAATGCGATTTGCAAATTTTGCAATTTTTTTGGATTTTCTTCATCCCACAAAAGTGGAACCCATTATTGCGGGTTCACCCATTAGTGTCTACCAAGAAGGTTGACTAACAAAGGATTTTCTTATTTTGGCATATTGAGTTTAATAGATTTGTTTGTTGGTTCTAGCTGAATGAGGAGATGAATATTAATTATTCTAAGTTGTATTCAAGCTAACTTGACAATGAATGTGATATAAGTATAAGGTCAAGATGAGGATTGCAATTGAGTGTGTGGAAGATAAGATGATTCTTAGAGGAAACAAATTGGAAGGATAAGCCAAATATCCTTGTTGGGTGGAAAAGATTAATCTAATTAGGAACGATCAAGTACTCAAGATAGAATTGAGATCTAAAATCAAAAAAATAGTTACATCAGCAATCAAGTCATATCATTATTACTCTCTAACCATTGTAGTAGTGTATCAAATCTCTTAACAGAGTTGGATTAATAGTTATTTGCCAAATCCTATAACAAGATGGCATTTCTATATTGAAGTGTCTAAAGACCTCTAACAAGGCCACTCCTAATAGGGTGATTAAATCCTCTAGCAAGGTCACATCTAACATTGTATTTTGTAACCTTTAATAGGGTTGACTCCTAATAGGGCTCACTTCATAAGAGTGAAAAATAGTAACTAGTTGCAATTGGTGGTTTTTCCCAAATTGAGTTTCCACATTAAATCTTGGTGTCATTTATGTTCATGCTATTTCTTTTATGTGTACGCAACTAAGTTAATTAAGGTTAATCACAGTTAATATCCTAAGATCTACATTTTAGTATTTTCCAAGTATCATTTGATATTATAGTGCTTGTTGAGTTACATTATATTGCTAGTGTTAACCGAGTGCCTATGTGTTAACCGAGTAACAATAGTTTCAGCAGAGTTTTGTATTAACGTCTAAGGGATATGAGATTTATTTTAGTGGTAACTAATTCAACCCTCCCGTCTCAATTAATCCTCTTATATTTCCAACAATTGGTGATTGTAGAGAAGGTTTCAAGGACCTAAGCTAAAGATCAAGATGTCTTACAAAAGAGAGATTCCCAAGTTGAACAAAGATAACTTTAAGTCATGGTAGGAACTTATGAAGCTACATCTAGTGACCACTAGTGATTCAGGTCTAAAATATTTGAATACTCAATATAAAGCTCCTACTAGAACAATGACTATGGAGGAGATTGTTGAAAAGAAGAATCATAAATTATGATGATTAGCATTGTATAAACTCTTAACTATGTTGAATTTGATGAGGTCAAAGGGTATGCTACTACTTATGAGATGTGGACAAAGCTAAAGGATATCGAGGGAGGTAATGATAACATGAGAAGAGCCAAGAAAGAAAGATTGAGAGGTTTGTTTGATCAGATGAAGATGAGAGAGGATGGAAACATTACAAAATATGTTGATAGAATCAAAGCTAGTGTCAGTGCAATCAAAGCCTCTAGCAGGAAAATTGAAAATGTGACAGTGGTAAGCAAGATACTCATAACCCTTCTCCCTATCTATGCAATTAGAGTGTTAGTTATTCTAGAGATGAGATTTGATCCAAATAATAAGATAACCTTGGATGCTCTAGTAGGAAGGTTGAAAATATTTGAGCTAGATAACTATGATAATTATGTTCCTAATTCTAGCAATCTTGAGTCTGCATTTGAAGACAAGTTGTCACTCAAGAAGAAAGCTACAAAGTCTAAAGGAAAATAATTTAAAAGTGAAGAGGAAGACAATTCTAAAAGTGATCTTGAAGCCATTGAAGCACTACTTGCAAGAAGATATCCAAAAGGCAAAGGAAAGTATAAAGGTAAAATTCCTCTAATCTATTTTACTTGCAAATTTGATCACATTCCTACAAGGTGTCCAAACAGAGAAAACAAAGATTAAAAGAAGAACAACAAGTACAAAGAAAAGGAAGGTTTCAAAAGCTACATGGACTACAAGGACAAAGGTAATAAGTCTTGTTTCATGGCTAAAGATTTAGATAGTGGTGATGATGATGAAATGGTCTATATTACTTTAAAAGATGAATCTGATGATGAAGAAGATAAAATGGCACTTATTTTTCATGTTAGCAAAAATGATACATGGATTATTGATTATTCTCATCATATGACTAGTGATAAAACAAAGTTTGAACATATGGAACACTATGATGGTGGAAGTGTAAGATTTTGAAACAATGAACCATGTTGCATAAAAGTAAAAGGTTGTATCTCACTAACAAATGAATTTAGATGTGATAATGCTTATTGGGTTGAAGGACTAAAGCATAATCTACTAAGTGCGGCATAGTTGAATAACATTGGATTCAAGGTAGAATTCATGAATGAGAAGTCCATCTTTCTAGGTACAAAAGGAAATCTAGTTGGGTCTAGTAATCAAAAAAGGTAACTTATTCTACCTAGATATAAGTGAACATTCATGTTTCATTGCTCAAGTAGAAGAAAGATGGTTATGGAATAAAAGGTTATGTCATGTGAACTTTGATAACCTAATCAAGATAAGCAAAAATAGAAGAGTGAAAGGTATTCCTAGTCTAAGGAAACTTGATATGGGCCTAGGTAAAAATTGTCAAATTGGTAAGATGGGCAAGACAAGTTTCAAGAGAGAGATTTGTCATTCTACAGAAGTCTTGGAGCTGGTTCATACAGACCTTTGTGGACCTATTAGAATTGAGAGTTATAGTGGAGATAAGTACTTTATTTTATTTTTTGATGATTATTCTAGGATGATGAAAGTAATTTATTTGAAAGATGAGTCTGAAGCTTTTCAAAATTTCAAATGGTATCTAGCAAGAGTTGAGAAGGAAACAATAAAGAAGTTGGAATGTTTGAGATCAAATAGAGGAGGTTAATTAATTTCTAATAAATTTAATAAAAATTTTCACTAAAAGAGGAATCAAAAAACAAGTATCAAACCCTAGTACACCTCAGCAGAATGTTATAGCAAAACAGAAGGAATAGATTAATCATGGATTGTGCAAGAACCTTGATGATACAAAAGAATGTTGCAATCAAACATTGGAAGGAAGAAATCAATACAATAGTTCATACCTTGAACAAAGTACAACTGAAGAAAGACTAAAATCAAAATCCTTATGAAGTATGGTATGAATATAAACCTAATGTAAGTTACTTGAAGGTATTTGGTAGCAAATGTTATATTTTGAAAGAGACTAGGGAGGGTAAGTTTGATGCCAAAAGTGATGAAGAAATATTCCTAGGATACTCCAATAAAAGTAAAGCTTACACATGTGAAGATTTATAAGTTGCAAAAAAGAGTGAAGAAGAGAGCAACAAATAACCTAAAGATTATGGAAAATTTATTTACTTTGAACCTGATATATTGCCTAATCCATTTGGAAGTTAGAAAACTTCACCTTTCAAGTCTGCAAAATATCCAAAAGTAGCTAGTGTAATCTGAGTCACGGTCTAAAGGAACTAAGTCATAGTTAGAGGATGTCAAAATGCAACCAGTACAACCTAATTTTGAATCTAAAGGACCTGAGTCATAGACAGTGGGACCTGAGCATGATGTAGAAGATCATGGTGAGATAAGTGGAACAAGTTCTAAATCCAAAGTACCTATATTAGCAAGATAGGTCAAAAGGCAACGTGCACCTGAGCATTTCATTGGAGTCAAGTCAAATGGTATGATGACAAGGAACAAACTGAAAGGTACATATTCAGTTACTAAATTTGAACCTAAAATAGCTAAAGATGCTTTGGATAATGAAAGTTAGATTGAAGCAATGAATGAAGAGATAGAATAGAAATAAAAGAATAAGACCTAGACTCTTGTTTCTAGACCCAAGGATAAGAATGTAATTGGCATAAAGTGGGTTTTCAAAAATAAGTTGAATGAAGATGGAGAAGTTTCAAGAAACAAAGAAATGTTAGTATGCAAGGTTTATTCTCAAGGGGAAGGTATTGACTATGGTAAAACTTTTTCTCTTGTTGCAAGATTAGAATGTGTTAGGACATTACTTGAGATTGTTGCATATAAAGGATTTAAAGTGTATCAGATGGATGTAAAATCTGCATTCTTGAATGGAATTCTAGAAGAAGAAGTTTACATAGTACAACCTGAAGGTTTTGTAGATCCTAACAAAAATGATATGGTTTGTAAATGACACAAAGCATTGTACGGTCTCAAGAAAGCTCCCAAGTATGAAGGAATTCATAATTACTTTATGAAGATTGGTTTTCAAAGGACAAATGATAACATCAGTCTATACATCATAGAAGGACTAGACAAGAAGATTGTGTTGTAAAATATCTTTGTAAATGATACATTATTTACTAGAAATGATGATTTGTGCAAAGCTTTTTTAGAGGAAATGAGTAAGGAATTTGAGATGTTAATGTTTGGAGAAATCAAATTATTTGTTGGCTTGTAGATTTAATTGAAGAAATATGGTATCTACATTACTCAATCTAAGTATATCAAGGAGATGCTGAACAAGTTTGGAATGGAAGATTCAAAACCAATTGGAACACCTATGTCTATTGAATATAAATTTTTTAAAATTTATGATTCCAATGAAGTAAATTAGTACACATATAGATTAGTGATTGGAAAACTTTAGTATATTGTACATACTAGGCCTTATATTGCTCTTGCAATTGGTATGGTGGCAATATTTTCAGCTAATCCTAAAGAAAATCATATGATGGAAATAAAGGGAAACATGAGGTATCTGAAGGGCACTAAAAACTATGAATTATGGTATAATAAAGGAGGTAATTTAGATTTGAAAGCCTTCACTGATGCAAATTGGGCAAGAAGTGTTGATGATAGGAAGAGCACCAGTGGTGGAGTGCTCTTTCTTAGTAAGAGACTAGTGTCTTGGACAAGAAGAAAAATTGAATTTCTTTGTCTATAGTAGAGGTAGAGTATGTTGCAGCAATAATTATTTGTTCTAATATTGTTTGGTTCAAGCAATTGTTGGTAGGTATGAAGGTAAAAATTGAGGATGTAGTGGTTATCTTCTATGATAATGCAAGTGCAATTAATATATTAAATAATTCCATGATGCATACTAAGACCAAGAAAATTGCAATAAAATATCATTTTTTAAGAGAATTGGTGCAAGACAAAGAGGTGATATTTGAATATGTGAATACTAAAGATAAAATTGTAGACATACTCACAAACCCATTACCTAAGGATGCATTCTTGTATCTAAGAGGTAAGTTAGGAGTTATTCCCCTATTTGAAGCTCACTAAATGAAGTTTAGTATGCATCAACTAGAGCATGTTGAAGATTAGTCAAGTTGATGCAGTAATGAAAGGGCAGATTGCATATGAATTTGTACATTAAGTACATTAATATTCATTGAATATTGCCTTTGGCATAATATGTCAAAGAGGGAGAGTTTGTGTGTGTCATATGATAGAAATTTCAGTTGAAGATGTCAAAGAGGAAGAACTTGGTCTAATATTAAAGAGGAAAAGTTTTTTATTAGAAGAAGATGTTGAAGACAAAAGAGTTTGCTGACAGAGGTTGAAATTTAAGTCAGGGGGAGTTTACACTGATAGGAGTAGTTCTCATGGATGAGAATCAAAATAAAACTAAGGAAATTTTCCTTATTTTACTGTGCTCTAAAATTTCATTGTATTATGACATGTTCTATTGCCATCAATGCCAAAGAGGGAGATTATTGATCAATTGTATATTTTCTTTGACATCATAAAAAATGTTGTATCTTTACCAGTTAGTGTATGTTGAGCTCACTTGGGTGATGAAGATAGTTTCCTACGTCTGCCAAGCATTCTAGTGTTTGCCAAGTTCATAAGATAGTATCTACAAAGTTCATTTGGCTGTCAAAGAGAAGTTCAAAGAAGTTGAGTGTTAACTAAGCTCACTCAGTTACCAAATGAATTTTGAAAAGATGTATTGTTAACCAATTTCACTTCCTTAACATAGGAAAATCATTCTAGTGTTAGTGTCTACTAAGAAGGGTCAGCTAACAAAGAATTTTCTTGTTTAGGCATATTGAGTTTAATAGATTTATTTTTTGGTTCTAGCTGACTAAGGAGATGAATATTAATTATTCTAAGTTGTATTCAATCTACCTTGACAATGAATATGATATAAGTATAAGGTCAAGTTGAGGATTGAAAGTGTGAGTGTGTGGAAGATAAGAAAATGCTTAGAGGAAACAAATTAGAATGATAAGAAGAGTATCCTTGTTGGGTGGAAAAGATTAATATGATCAGGAAGGATCAAGTATTCAAGCCAAAATTAAGATCTAAAATCAACAAAATATTTACATCAGAAATTAGGTCATTTCATTGTTACTCTCTAACCATTGTAGCAGTCTATGAAATATCTTAACAGAGTTGGCTTAATAGTTATTTGCCAAATCCTCTAACAAGGTGGCATTTCTAGATTGAAGTGTGTAAAGACCTCTAACAAGGCCACTCCTAATAGGGTGATTAAATCCTTTAGTAGGGTCAGACCTAACAATGTGTTTTGTAACCTTTAATAGGGTTGACTCCTAATAGGTGGTGCAGGAGCACCCCTAGGATACCTCCATTGTTTGAAATATTTTTGGCTTCTACTTGACTCTAAAAAAGTCAAGAGCATAGGTTAGTTTTATTTTATGCCTTAGAAGATCATTTTCATTGTTGGCTAGATGAGTTAGTCATTAGGACTAAGGTCACACAAATAGCCCTTGTTAGTTGTTATTTCAAGTTCTTAAGTGTTTGGAGAAAATAGTGAGATGGAGTCTTTAATATGTCTTAGGCACATAAATGTTGTTAAGGTTGTTATTATGATGCCCTAGGGTCATTAAGCTAGTTGGTTCCTCATAATCTCATGAGGATAGAGGTCCTAAGAAATAAGATCATGGCTTAACAAGAAGTTGCCAAATTTTGCAAAAATGTTCTCATGGCAACATTGAGAATAATTGCAAATGTTGCATGCAACATTGTTACCCTTAGATTCCCTAAAGTCTAAGAGATGGTGCTCAACTAACACACCCTAGAATGATGGATATGGCATCATATATTATCCAAGACTCAAATCTTGCTATGAAAGAGAGATACATTGTATTAATTTTGTGTGTGGAATAGAATTTTGAACAGTGTTACAACAACATTTTGAGTTTTTGTGCTCATAGTGCATTAAATTGATTAAAAGACTTGACTTAGTGGTTGAATAGTATTATAAGTTTAGTTTTAATTTTTTTAAATCAGTATGAAAGTTTATTAGAGTAGTTTTGGAGGGTTAAATAAATCATTTTTTATTTTGAGAGTTCACAGGATCTGTGTTGACCAGTTTGTAGAGAAATGGCTCCCCCATGAAATCTAGCCATGGAAAATACCTAATGGTAGAGGGAAAGGCTAGGGGATTCATTAGTGTAAATGTGTCTAGGATAAGGAGTTATGGAATTTTGGGGAACTATTTTTAATGATAAGCCCTAGGCGAGCAGACAGAGCCTAGTTAGACGTTTAAAACATGAGAAAAGAAGATTTCTTACAAGACAAAGAGGTACAATATGGAAAAAGTATAGTTCCAAGAATGGAATGAGTGCATCTTGGTATGATAAGATGTTTGAGTCCATTTAAGAGGATTTTGAAGAAGAAACTAGTGAGGTCCTAGGAAATAGGCTTTCTAGTCCTATTAGACCTAGTTAATAGGAATCACCTGTACAGACAACTTAGGAGTCTAAGACCTATAGAATCCTTTAGGGAATTCAAAAGGGTGTTTTAATCTAGAGTTTATTTGCTATATTTTTTGGAGATATTTTACAAGAAAGATAAATTAGTCAATTTCAAGGGCTAATTGGAACTAGGCATCCTAGAGACAAAATCTTGAAATTGATAAGGAAGAAGTCTAAAGATCTTTCTAAATGGACTCAAATACAAGAAAATGGAGTGATATAATTTCTATGGATGACCCTAAAATGAAGGATGATGTTTGTGAGAAAGTTTCACTTAGAGCTCTCTATGTGTGTGTGGAGAAGAGTGCTAAATTAGAGTTCTAGTCTTCTGAGGATAAGCACTAAGGATCAAACTCTTAGAGAAGAGTTTGGATTGGTATGTGTTAATCATCTAAGCCAATTAAGGACCTAGGTGTACTAGATGCCTAGAAGAGACAAGATAGGTCTCTTGAGGAGAAGTGCAAGCACCCCTTGGAACACTTACACCAATAAGGCTCACTTCAGAAGAGTGAAAAATAGTAACTAGTTGCAATTAGTGGTTTTCCCAATTTGGGTTTCCACATTAAATCTTGGTGTCACTTGTGTTCATGCTATTTCTTTTATGTGTATAAAACTAAGTTAATTAAGGTTAATCATAGTTAATATCTTAAGTTCTTCATGTTCAGTATTTTTCAAGTATCAGTTGATATTATAGTGTCTGCTAAGTTACAACATATTGTTAGTGTTAACAGAGTGTCTATGTGTTAACAAAGTAACAACAATTTTTAAAAAGTTTTGTATTGACATCTAAGGGATCTAGGATTTATTTTAGTAGTAACTAATTCACCCCTCCCCTCTCACTTACTCCTCTTATATTTCAAATAGCCTTCATAGTTATGCGTAAGCTAGGAAGGCAAATTTTGTAACTCTTTCAAGCGTTTGTCTCTCTCTGATTCTATAGCAATTGTATTGTATACTCTTCTACTATAGTTTCCTTTGCCTCTAAGTGAATACATTTCTTTGTTGTACCCTTTTCTTCCATTAATGCATGTGCAAAACCTCCATGTCTTCTATTAATGTATTGCTTTCATTCTTCAGGTTGTATGTTGTATCTATTTTTCCTTTGAATGATATAGAATGAAGTTCCTTACAAAATTCCACTGGTTTCTGGTCTATATATGATTTTTGAGTTAAAGAAAACATTGAATCTATGAGCTTACAGATTATATTGATGAATTGTGCAGTTCCATGTGATGAGACATATTAATGTCTCAAATTTGATATAGTTTTTATATAGTTTGAACTTACTCTTTGAGCCTTGTGAAAAACATTTCTAAAATATTTGTCTAATATTGAAAACAGCTAGAACTTATTAAACCTATGGATAATGGATATGACATAATTTGTTTAATATTATATATAAAGTGCAGTATTTCATATAAATATTTTAAGCTATGTTTTAAAATTTGAATAAGAGTCGAAATGTTATTGTGCATATGTGTTTGAATGTTTCTAATTTTCAAGAAATGGAGAAGTGGCACAAAGAGTGGTGAACATTGTATTAAAGAAGGAGTAGTGAAGATTGATCATAGCATGAGAAGTGCAAGTTAGTTTTGAGTATTAAGTCGTTTCTACAAGAAGATTTATTCTAGGAGACCCAACTTGCTACATTGTTTGTGGACTATTGTTCTGTTGCTCAATCAATATTTTAAAGTCACAATTGACATTCCACCTTTTTCTTCTGACAATGTTTTCTCATGGTTTTTATGTTATGTAATAAGTTCCAATCCTCTATATATAAAGGAAAGAGGGGGAAAGTTAGTTAGTTAGTCAAAGGGATTCCAAAGTTGCTCTTTTTTTTTCTCTACAAATTATTCAATCATGTAGTAAAAGAAGAATTCTAATGAGAAAGTCATTTTGGAATACTTGTTTTTTTAGTTAGTTGAAGCCAACCATGGGGGACCACATGGGAGGTAGAATAGATTAAATTCTTGTAGTTACCTATTTTAAGATAGATTTACTATATTAGCCTTACAGCATAGTTACTATGAAAGTATCTGTAGCACTTGTGTAAAACAATCATAGTGGATGTTTGAATTGGTAACTAGCTCAGAATTCATTTTCTAAAGTTTTCTATAGTTATCTATTATTAGTCCAAGCATGTCTACTATTATGTATCAGTAATATAGATTCCTTTCACACATTTTACTTTCCTGTAGCATAGATGTTAAGACTTAAAGGAACTTAGTGCACATACTGTGCTAACCATTTCAAGCTCTATGTCCCTTGGTTGACAATTCAAGTGTAGTTCATGATGGAAGAGATAATTCTCAAAATAGACATAGTATCATCGAGAGGAATAATAGTGTGATTATCTTTATCTATTGTGGAAACCCTACATTTTTGGCATCATTTCTAGGGATGGTGTCAAACTAGGAACCTTCATGAGTCCTCTATTTTTAGATTACTATGTTAGTTAGAAACCACAAGATTGTGTGCTTGATTAACAAGTCACCAATTCAATTGCATGCATCAAAGAGGAAGAAAATGAGATGAATATGGGAGATTTATTCTACGGGAGTCTGTGAATCTAAACCAAAAAATTGAAGAAGAAGCTGAGTTTCCTATTGAGGATGCAAGCCTTTTTTTTCTTATAGAATCATCCTTAAGAGCAAAACCTCTAGATACAAGTGGTGTTCAACCTTTTGCTGAAATTTTGGCCAATTTCCTTGATAGCACTGGTCCAAATCCACTAGTTGTTAACAATCCAATACCTAATGTTCCTTTTCAACAGCAACCTCATAATCAAATAACTCCAGTAATGGCACAACCTACTTTTCCATTTCCTCTTCCAAGCTTGGTAACCAATGCTAATCTTAAAAATATACCTCCAAAATCTCTTCCAAAGTTTTATGGCCATGCAACTAAAGATCTTGATAATTTCATGTTTGAGTTTGACATACTCCATCATAGCTTTAACTATAAAATTGATGTTCATAAGCTCAAGTTGTTTCTAGAAACACTGAAAGAGTCAACTTTATGATGGTTCATGGGCTTAGGAGCCAATGTAGCAGGTACTTGGGATGAAATGAAAACTCTATTTTTGGACAAATAAAAAGAGTATTACAAAGAAAATGATTCAAGAGGAGATGATATCTTTAGAATATCACAAAAGGAGGAAGAAACATTGGAAGACTATGTTTCATGTTTCTTGTATACACTACAGAAGAACCCTCAGCATGTGTTGTCTAAGGATTCACAAAAGCTAGTCTTCTTGAGAGACATGAATGATAATTGTCTAGAAGCATTAGACTTGATGGCTGGTGTAAATGTATATCAATCTTCTTGGGATGACCTTAAGAAAAAATTTCTTAGCTACTCAATTTCAACAACGAAGGTAGAGGACACTTGACTACAGCTACTAAAGGAATCGATCAGGGTATCTCAAAGCTTGAGATATCTAATCTGCTCTCAGATTTCAAGTAGGACACCATTAATGATTTCACTACACATCTCAACACAATAAATACAAAGAAGAAGCATGCAAAAGTTGAGGTACAATTAGTTGAGTATTGCCCACACTGTTGGAAGTAGAAGAAAGATTGCCAATGCAAATTGGTTGCTAGCATGGAAAACTAGCATCTTCCAACTGAGTACTTCAAAATAGATGGAGAGGATAAGCAAGTATTCTTTATTGCTCAACACTAGCCATGAGCCCAACATCAAGGTATGCCTCAGGTTCCTTTGCAAAATTCAAATCTATATGGTAATCAATGGCAAAATCGTAATACCCAAGGTCCTTCACAATATAGTCAACCTAATTGGAATAATGCTTGGAAAAATAATCTACAATAGCTTCAATGGCCTATGAATTTTGAATCTTCCTGGCCAAACCAATAGAATAATCAATGGCAAAATCAGTAGAACTAATGACAACCACCTTAGGGGAATTGGTAGTCTACAAATCAATGGAGAGGACCTCAAAAATGGCCTAACCAAAATATTGGTAATCCACAATTACCACCTCCAATCCAACAACCTACACTAATGCCACTACCTATAAGTCTTAGACCTCAAAAATATACCTAGTTACTTGCACAACCTCAACCAAATCCAAATAACCAATAGTCACAACAGCCAATGTATTCTGCTAATGCTTAGTAATACCTTGCTTATGCTCTAAATGTTACAAATATACATTTGAGATCTGGTACAACACTAGCAGCACCTAAACTACCTCTTATAACTAAAATACTAGATACTCCTACAACATCAAAACCTATAGTTTCTAAAGAGGTTGACCCAACTAATGCCACTAGCTCAGCTCAAGCTCAACCAATAGTTGAACCTCCTTTTCCAAAGAAGCTCATACAAAGTAAACCTGCACAAATAGAGGAAAAATCTTTTGACATTACTAATTATTTAAAGAACATGCATGTCCAAATGCCCCTATTCCAAGCTATTAAAGATGTTCCTATCTATGGAAAAGCCATTAGGAAATCCTATCGTAAAAAGCCTGGGAGGAAGAAAAAAGACCCAAAAACAATCCATATTGTAGGATAGTTGACTAACATTATGTTAGGTAAATTGATCATTCCTAAATATTTTGATCTAAGAAGTCCATTTGTGAATGTGATTATAAATGGTCAACCTATTAAAAATGCTTTAATTGATCTTGGTGCTACTATAAATTTCATGACTAAGGATACTATGAAAAAGTTGAGTATAGAAGGATTAGGGGCTACCCAAATAATTTTGCAACTTGTAGATAGTTCTACTATCACTCATGATGGAATGATAAAAGACATAATAGTAACCCTAGACTCTCTAAAGTACCCTACAAATTTCATAATTCTGTCCCCAAAAGTCAATTTATCTGGTTACCCTGTCATTTTAGGATGACCATGGTTAGCTATAGCTAATGCAAATATAAGTTGTAGGTCAGGGAATATGACCATATCTAATGGTCAAGTGATGTGGAGAGCATAGTGGAAGGTTAATGAATCCAATCACAAATATAGATCTTCAAAACCAATAGCAACAAACAGAGGCTTCCATTACAATACATAATATTCTTAAATCTAAATAGTCAAAGAGAAAATTGAATGTAGATACAAAATGTTATTTATTCATTCTTTGTATTGCATTGACTACATTGATCTTTCCCCTCCATTTTGCTCGGACTCTCCACTATCCCCCTACTTCTCTTGGGTTCTTGAATATAAAGATCTTTAAAACAAGACAACCTAACAACTAAATTTAAAACTAACTTTTAACTTCCCTTTCCTAACTTAATCTACTTCCTCTAACAGTTTTACAATACCGATTAGAGTAAGTTTCAAAACTATAGAAGACACTAGAATAGTATCAACTTCACAATAATACCAAACATATATTAAATCAAAATACTATCATATATCTCAACCATAATAAACACTATTACTCAACCAATTACATTCGTCTTATGAAAATAAACACTTATAATGCATGTATGATCTCAAATATTTGAAAAGTTTCAAATATTGTGATGCCCCTGCATCATACTCCCAGGGACAGAAAAATTCAAGTCCCATTGAATTGATGTGTTTTTCTTTCGGGTTTTCCAATTGCATGGAGGTAATAATGTCACCATAAGATTGACCGAATTGATGTCACTTTCCACAACATGCTGATTCCAACCTATTTAATGAATATCCTTCATGGTATCTTCATTACATCCTAGAACAAATACATTTGCCAGCCACATATCACCTACATAAAAATACCAATCAACTTGATACACAATCTGATCTTCTTCCTGTTTATATATGTCTAGAGCATCACAGTGATCAACAAATACTTCATCCTTGTCATTAATAGTCTTCTCCTTAGCTTGTAATCCTTGGACTATCTTCATTCCATCTTGATCATTTTTGTCAACATCTCCATCATCCGAGCAATTTATTTCTTCAACCATACCTATCACCAACTCTCCCTCATCTGCAAGAACCTTTTCCTCACAAGGTTCAACAATAACCTCTTGTTGTTCACTCTCACTCTCACTCTCTACACCAGCATTCATTTGTTGTACATTCCCTTCCAATGGAATGTGTACCACTTCTTGATACTTGTCTTCATCAACAACTTCATCTTCATCTACTGCTTTCTCCAAAAGCAATGCTATCCTCTCCCACTTTGCAATACTCTTATCTAACTCTTCTCTAAGATTCTTGTAACTTTTTTCTTCTTGTTCTTCCAAAACCCTTCTTAGGCCTCTCAACTCCTCTTGTCTCGTCCATTCTATTTCTTTTTTTCTTGCTTCTTCTTTCTTTCTCTTTCTTCTCTCTCTTTTTTATCACCATACAAGTACTCCTTTAATGCCTTAATTAGTTCTCTTTCACTCCTAGTCAAAGCCATCTCTTCTTGCAAAGAAACCCAATCTAAGATCCCTCAAGCCCAATGCCACCACTTTGGAACACATAGAACGATGCATCTACTCCTATGTCGCATCAAAGGACACCAAGCACTTAGCATCTCAGACTAGATTCCAACTCTCCAAACATCATGTCATCAAGACCTTTTTAGGCTCTTCAACACCATAAAACACACCTTAGTCACTAGATCTTCTCACTCTGATACCAATATGATGCGGAGAGCACAGTGGAAGGTTAATGAATCCAATCACAAATATAGATTTTCAAAACCAATATCAAATAATAGAGGCTTCCATTACAATACATAGTATTCTTAAATCTAAAAAATCAAAGAGAAAATTGATTGTAGATACAAAATGTTATTTATTCATTCTTTGTATTACATTGACTACATTGATCTTTCCCCTCCATTCTGCTCGGACTCTTTGTTGTCCCCCAACTACTCTCGGGTTCTTGAATATAAAGATCTTCAAAACAAGACAACTTGACAACTAAAGTTAAAACTAACTTTTAACTTCCCTTTCCCAACTTAATCTACTTCCTCTAATAGTTTTACAATACCGATTAGAGTAAGTTTCAAAACTATAAAAGACACTAGAATAGTATCAACTTCACGATAATACCAAACATATATTAAATCAAAATACTATCATCTATCTCAACCATAATAAACACTCTTACTTGACCGATTACATTCATCTTATGAAAATAAACACTTATAATGCATGTATGATCTAAAATATCTAAAAAGTCTTGAATCTTGCGATGCCCCTGCATCATCAAGAAACAAAGAAATTTAATCGATATCCTCTAGCACAACCACAACTAGATTTAAGTACATCTCTATGGCCAAATTTAGGGGATGGAGAAGAAGAGTTGAACTCTATAGCACAGCTTATGATTTTACATATACAATCTTTTGTAAAGCTGTAGGAAGAGGATTCAGTAATTCAGAGTATTCTTAATAATACTTGTGTGGTAGAAAAAGATGTATATGAGAGCTCTATGTTAGAATTAACCACATATTAGGAATGTAATGAGAGTTGTTCTCTGCTCAAGGAGTCAAACATTATACATCAACTCTTACCATGTGAATTAGATACAAGTCCAATCTTTGAAGCCATTATAATTGATTCTACAACTATTGTTGAGTTGTCAAAAGGAAATAATCTACATGTCAATCCCAATTTATCTTTTACACAAATGAAATAGTTAACATAGCTTCTTCAAAAACACGAAAAGGATTTTGCATCAGACTATGGGGATATGGAAGGTTTGAGTCCTACATTATACACTCATAGAATATACCTCAATGAAGGGTGCCTGCGACTCTATCAACCTCAGAGAAGGATTAATCCAACCCTTAGAGAAATATTTAAAATTGAATTGCAGAAATTGCTTGATGTTGGTTTTATATATCCTATATATGATAGTAGATGGGTGTCACCTCTGGTCATATTGCCTAAAAAGGGAGGGAAATGGAAGATTTGTGTAGATTACAAAGAATTGAATAAGGCAACTAAGAAGGATCACTTTCCTTTACCATTCATTGATTAAGTTCTGGACACTATGGTCGGAAAGAAGTATTTATCTTTTCTAGATGGGTATAGTGGTTATAATCAAATAAGTATTGCTCTTGAAGATCAAGACAAAACCAAATTTACATGCCCATGGGGTAATTTTGCATATTTTATTGGGCCATTTGGCCTATGTAATGCCCCTGTGACATTTCAATGAGTTGTGATCAACATTTTTGTTGATATATCGCATGATTGCAGGTAAATATATATGGATGATTTCACAATATTTGGATTCACCTTTGAAGAAGCCTTGATGAATCTTGAAAAAGTTCTTATCCAATGTAAAGAACACAATCTATGAGTTAATAGTGAGAAATATTTCATGCTCATGCAGGAAGGAGTGGTGCTTGGTCATTTCATATCAGCTATAGGAATACAAGTGGATCCAGCTAAGATAGAGATAATTCTAACATTGCCCATAACTACAAAACCAAAAGATGCAAGATCTTTTTTAGGTCATGATAGATATTATAGGCATTTCATAAAAAACTTTAGTAAAATAGCTAATCCTTTGTATACACTATTGACTAAGGAAGTTGAACTCATCTAGACACCCAAATGTGATGAAGCCTTCCTATAGCTTAAGAAACTCCTTACTATAGGACCAATTTTAAAGGGACCTAATTCCTCAATTCCATTTCATATCCATACTGATGCATCATATTATGCTATAGGAGTTGTATTAGGACAAAATCATATTAATCTTGAGAATGCCATTTACTATATTAGTAAAATCCTTCATGGACCCAAGCTAAATTACACAATAACTAAAAAAGAACTTTTAGTTTTAGTCTATGCATTGAACAAATTCAAACATTATGTAATTGGATATCCTATTTTTGTTCATACTGATCACTTAGCTATAAGGTACTTAATGAACAAACCAACTATCACTGGTAAATTGGCAAGATGGCTCTTGTTGTTACAGGAGTTTGATATTACCATTATTGACAAGCCAGGAAAATCCAACATGATTGCTGGCTATTTGTCCAGATTAAACATTGCTGCTAAAGATCCAACTCTAATTGAAGATACCTTTCTAGATGAGCACTTGTTCCATACAGCAACTCATACACCATGGTATTTAGACATAGAGAATTATCTTGTTGCAAATAGAATGCCCCCACACTTCTCTCACAAAGAAAGGAGGAAATTAGTAGAGAAAAGTTTTAATTATTCCTAGATAAATAACAATCTCTTCTATGTTGGACTGGATCAATTCATGAAGAGATGTGTCCAGGAAGATGAAATATATGATATACTACATGTTTGTCCTGATGAACCATACAGAGTCCATTTTGCAAGGAAGAGAACAACATTGAAGGTACTTACAACTGGATATTATTAGCCAACCTTACATAAGGATGTAGTGACTTATACAACCAATTGTGACAAATGTCAGAGGATGGGTTGATTAACCAAAAATGATGAGATTCCTGTCATGTCCCCTTTTCAAATAATTAAAAATAATAAACTTTGCTAAGGCAGGCAGGCTCCGAAAAGGTGAAGTTTCGGCAAAAAGGGCTAATCTTTGGAAACCAATGGACTAATAAATAAAAATTATTATTAAATTATATTTTATTAACCTGTCTTGGATGTGAGTTAGGGTTATGCCCTCTTTTAAGGGGTTTGGAGGCACTTTGGGCTCATTCCAGAACTTGATTTTCGCTTATTGCTTTGTTGTTCTTTAGAGGTTGCCAAACCTATGGAGAAGGAGACCCAAGGATGGGAGTTTGTAGGTTTTTAGGAAGGCTAAAGATGGGAGTTTGAAACCATTCCATGTGCAAGCTCATGCAAAGTTTTGCCTTGTGTTGAACAATGCAAATTTGTGGGTTTTCGGGTGTGTCTTTTTGTAAGAGTTTGGTATTTTCGATTGAGTATTTCATATCAGTTTGGGTTTCTAATGTATTTCAAACTTTAAGATGTTAAAATAAAGGTAAATATATGTATTGGGATGTGGTTAAACTACTGAGATAGATTATTAGTGTTTTTGTGGTGTTTTCGGACATTTTGTGTTAATTTCGAGAGCCTGATGAGCATGGTTTTTGTCCTACGTTTGGGAGCTATTGTGTAAATGCTATACAGATCTAGAAATTTCATTTTGTAGACTGTTATGCTGCTGAAATTTCTGTAAAAATTTCCACTTTCAGATTTATTAATAATATGTGAAGTTGTGAAGTTTTTGGCACTATTTCAGACATACCCGATTTGGGGTTTATTGAGAAATTGGTGGATCTTTGTAATATTGGTTGTTTGATTTTGAAAATCTGATTAGAGGGTTGAAATATCTTATAAATTCAGAAAAGGGATATTATAGTGGTATCAGAGCTATGATCTTGCCAGCCTAAGGGTTTGTAGAAGTTTGCATGCAACTAAGTGAAAGAGAAAAAAGATATTTGCAGCGAGAAAAGAATAAAGAAATTTTGATCAAACCTCCAGTTGAAAGTAAAAGTACAAAATCCAAGGAAGGGAAAATTATGGCTGATCCAGATGAGATGGCAAAGAAATTCTTCCAAGGCATCCAAAATACTCAAAAGCAAATAGTTGATAGTTTGGCAAAAACTAGAGAGGCTTTGCGAATATTGACAGAAAAATTGCAAGGAGTTGCATCTATTAATGAGAAAGGGAGCACTTCAGAGGAGCCAAGAAATCTGAAATCCACACCATCTAAATCAACCAAAACTATTTTCTTACCTGCAGATGAGCCACCAGTACTGAATCCAACCCTTAATCCCATGGAAGAGGTTACAGGTAACTTGATTGCATTAAGAGCTACTTACAATGGCTTAGATGATGACTTTCGCAGTTCGGTTCATTTTAGAGAATATGTGGATTTGATGAACACTTTGATGCCCAAGAAAGAGAATAGGAGGGAGCATGACATAAGTGGAAGAGAGCTCAAAAATAAAATAAGCAACTTTACAGCACCTACTTTTTATGGAACAAATAAAATTTCAGCTAGAGCATGGCTACAAAAATTACAGACTTTCTTCACACTTAACCCCATGAAGGAGAGTGATGATGTTCAATTTGCAAGTCTACACTTGGAAGATGCAACCTATGATTGGTGGTATCATGGAATGACTACTCAAGGTCATGATCAGGTAACTACATTTGATGATTTCAGTCAAAGAGTGATAGATAGATTTGACCTCAAGGATGATGAAGAGTACTTTAAAGAATTATCAAAGTTGAAGCAAACCAAATCAGTTAATGAGTATATAGAAGAGTTTCAAAAAGTGGCTATTATGGTACCTGATATGAGTGAAAAGAGGATTTTTTATCTTTTTCTTGATGGTTTAGAAGATTTTGTTAAGGGTTTGGTTAAGGCTTTCTCACCCTCAACCTTACAGGAAGCTATCAAAAGAAGCTTGCAACTTGAAACTTGTGTGCCTATGAAACCAGTCACTAATCAAAAACCCCCAAATCTTTGGCAACATAAGGGAAATTTTCAGAAAAAGACTTTCCCAACACTACCACCAAAAGATGTGATAAATGTGGCCAAAAAGAAGGTAGATGAAGAGACTAGGAGTGAATTATGAAGGAAAAAGCTTTGTTTTACTTGTAGAGAACCATGGGTTCCAGGACACAGATGTTTGGGGAAAGGTCAAGTGAACTATATTGAAGTTGCTTCAGAATCTGATTCAGATGAGCATGAGGAATTTCATGACACTAAGAAGGAGGTAGAAAAGAGAAAGAAAAAGAAATCAGCCAGGATGGCACTTTAGCAGCATTATTAGGAGTCCCAAGATACCATCCCTTTCGAATTCGAGGGGTACTAGCAGGGCAAAGGTTGATAGTTCTTCTTGATAGTGGGGCAACTCACAATTTTATTGATAAGGGATTTGTCATGAAAAGAGGGCTTAAAGCAGAAGATTTTGAGGGATTCAATGTTATTGTAGGTGATGGATTCACTATGCCTTGCACACGGGTGGTGAAACAACTCAAGATGACCTTAGGAGATTATGAGTTATGTGATGACTTCTATGTGGTTGGTATTTGGGAGACAGATCTTGTATTGGGTGTTCAATGGTTGCACTCTATTGGAGGCTATTACATGAACCATCAAACTATGGAGTTTAAATTTCATTCCAATGGGAAAGAAGTCATATTGAGAGGCTTATCAAATGGAGCACCTAAGGTAGTCTCTAAAAAGAGGATGGAGAGGACTTTTTAAAGAGGACAAGTAGCATGGGCAGCAGGAGTCATAATCCATCCAACAAGCTCTCCAAAGAATCAAGGTAATTTCCATTTTGAAATTCAAAATATTCTTGATAAGCATAGTATAGTTTTCAATGACTTGCCTCCAAGACTACCACCAAATAGAGGTTTTGAGCATGTTATAGAGTTAGAACAGGGTGCCAAACCAGTTATAACAACCCCATACCACCATCCAAGAGGTTATAAGGAAGAAATTGAAAAAACTATTAAAGAACTCCTGGACATGGGATTCATAAGGCCTAGCTCTAGTCCATTTGCATCATCTATGGTACTTGTCAAGAAAAAGGATGGTACAATGAGAATGTGTATAGACTATAGGGCTCTAAACAAGAAGACCATAAAAAATAGGTATCCCATACCATGCATAGATGAACTCATTGATGAGTTACATGGTTCTGTATACTTCTCAAAAATTGACTTAAGATCAAGGTACCATCAAATCCAAATGAGGAGTGAAGATGTGGAAAAGACTACTTTCAGATGTCACTATGGGCACTTTGAATTTCTTGTTATGCCATTTGGCCTCACTAATGCACCTGCAACATTCCAATCTTTGAAAATTTGTTTTGGTATTTGTTGATGATATCTTGATTTATAGTAAAACATGAGAAGAGCATCTAAAGCACATAGATACTATTTTGGGAATCTTGGAGTAGTAATCCTTCTATGCTAAGCTATCTAAATGTGATTTTGGGTTGACAGAGATCCTATATTTGGGACATATTATAAGTTCTAAAGGAGTACAGGTTGATCAACAAAAAATCTAGGCAATTTTGGATTGACCTCCACCCACTAATCTTACACAGTTGAGAGGTTTCTTCGGGTTGTGTAGCTACTATAGGAGATTTTCCAAGGGATTTTCTCAGCTTGCTGCCCCCTTGACTAATTTGACAAAGAAATGAGCTTTTGTTTGGATAGAAGAGGCACAAAAAACATTTGATAAGCTTAAGGAGGTAATGAGTTCATGCCCTGTGCTTGCAATTCCAGATTTCTCTTTACCTTTTGTTGTTGAATGTGATGCTTCTGGAGAAGGTATAGGGGCTGTCCTAACTCAAAGGGGACATCCAATAGCATTCAAGAGTAGAAAATTAAACCAATCAGAGAAAGGTTACTCCATCTATGATAAGGAAATGTTGGCAATCATGCATGCACTTCATAAGTTTAGACAATATTTGGTATGTGGGAGATTCATTGTAGAGACAGACCATAATAGCCTCAGGTTCTTCTTGAACCAAAGGGATTTTAATGATCGTCAACAAAAATGAGTAAGCAAATTGCAAGCTTATGATTTTGATATTGAATACATGAAAGGAAAGAATAATGTGGTTGCTGATGATCTCTCAAGAAAGCCCACTTTGTGTTCCTTAACATCTATCTCTGCTGATTGGAAAGTCTCCATAATTTTAGAGTATGCTAAAGATTCCTTTGCCAGGCAGATTTTGGATAAGTTAGTGGATGATAATAGGTACAAGGTTGTTGATGAATTCATTTATTACAAGAACATGATCTTCTTAGTGCCAGGATCAAAAACTAAAGAGAGGATATTGAGGGCCTTTCATGACACACCTTTGGCAGGTCATCAGGGATACTTCAAGATGTACAGGCAAATTCAAGAGTAGTTTTCATGGAAGGGTATGAAGGAGGATGTCCTTCAACACATTAAGGAATGCATGGTATGCCAACAAAGCAAGAGTGAGCAAAATTTTCCTGCAGGGTTTTTGTAGCCACTTCCTATTCCTGAACAAAAATGGGAAAGTATTTCCATGGACTTCATCACTGGGTTGCCCAAGGTTCAAGGTAAGGATTGCATATATGTGGTGGTAGATAGACTAACTAAGTATGCACATTTCTTTCCTATCACATCTAATTTCAAGGCATCAGAAGTGGCCAAATTGTTCTTCAAGGAAATTTTTAGATTACATGGCTTGCCTAGAAACATTGTTAGTGACCAGGACAGTAGATTCCTCGGCTCTTTTTGGAAGGATCTCTTTCATTTGGTAGGAACTAAACTTACTCCCAGTACTAGCTATCACCCTCAAACAGATGGACAAACAAAGATAGTTAATAAATGGATAGAGAGATATTTGAGGAACTATGTCAACAACATGCTTGGGTGAAATGGTTACACCTAGGGGAGTATTGTTACAATACATCTCATCAAATGTCTATTGGTATGCCTCCTTTTCATGCTCTTTATGGTTATGATGCCATTTCCTTTGTTTATCTAATACTTTTCGATAGTAGAATACCTGCATCAAGTGATTTCGTCAAGCAAAGCCAAGACATAATAAGGTCCCTCAAGGATAACCTACAACATGCATAGAACCAAAAAAAAGTTATATGCTGATAGGAAAAGGATTGAAAGATCTTTTGAAGTGGGAGATTTGGTATTTGTTAGGTTGCAACCATATAAGCAAAGCACCTTGAGGAGGAGTGGGGCAGAGAAACTCAATCCAAGGTTCTATGGGCCTTATAAGATCATCAAGAAGGTAGGAGAGGTAGCTTATGAATTGGAGCTCCCACCAAATAGAAAAATACATAATATTTTCCATGTATCTTGCCTGAAGAAGGTTCTAGGCCAGAAAATCATAGTATCTATAGAATTACCACCTCTTGATGATGAAGGGGAATTAGTTTTGATACCAGAAGAGATTTTGGATACAAAAGAGAAAAGATTGAGAAATAGGAGTGTCATAGAGCATTTGGTCAAATGGAAAGGATTACCACTAGAGGATGCAACTTGGGAAGGAGCACATATTCTTGAGAATTCCAACCTTCATTGCTTGAGGAGAAGCAATATTTGGGAGGGGAGGACTTGTCATGTCCCCTTTCAAAATAATTAAAAATAATAAACTTTGCTAAGGCAGGCAGGCTCTGAAAAGGTGAAGTTTCGGCAAAAAGGGCTAATCTTTGGAAACCAATGGACTAATAAATAAAAATTATTATTAAATTATATTTTATTAACCCCTCTTGGATGTGAGTTAGGGTTATGCCCTCTTTTAAGGGGTTTGGAGGCACTTTGGGCTCATTCCAGAACTTGATTTTCGTTTATTGCTTTGTTGTTCTTTAGAGGCTGCCAAACTTGTGGAGAAGGAGACCCAAGGATGAGAGTTTGTAGGTTTCCAAGAAGGATAAGGATGGGATTTTGAATCCATTCCATGTGCAAGCTCATGTAGAGTTTGCCCCTGTGCTAAACAGTGCAAATTTGTAGGTTTTCGGGTGTTTTTTTTGTAAGAGTTTGGTGTTTTTGGTTGAGTATTTCATATCAATTTGGGTTGCTGCTGTATTTCAGACTTTAAGATGTTAAAATAAAGCTGAATATATGTATTGGGACATGGTTAAACTACTGAGATAGATTATTAGGGTTTTTGTGGTGTTTTCGGGCATTTTGTGTTAATTTCAGGAGCCCGATGAGCGTTTGGGAGTTGTTGTGTAAATGCTATATAGATCTAGAAATTTCATTTTTTAGGCTATTATGCTGCTGAAATTTCTGTAAAATTTCCACTTTTAGATTATTAATAATATGTGAAGTTGTGAAGTTTTTGGCACTATTTCGGACATACCCGATTTGGGGTTTATTGAAAAATTGGTGGATCTTTGTAATATTGGTTGTTTGATTTTGAAAATCTGATTAGAGGGTTGAAATATCTTATAAATTCAAAAAAGGGATATTACAATGCCACTCACTCCATAGATTGTAATCACACCTTTTGATAAATGGGGTATAGACTTCATAGGTCCAACTAACCCAACATCAAGTAGAAAATCCTACATCTTAGTATGTATGGATTATGTTAAGAGAAGTGGTAACAGCATACAAAAATTTTCATAAAGATTAGTTTGAAACTCAGAGAAAGAGGGAATTTGTAGAGGAAAAAGGGGAAAAAATTTATCATAGTGATGAGAGTGGAAGATAGTCATTTTGAAGATGGGGGGACAATTAAAGAGGTATGAGCTAGCTGCTCATAATGTTTTACTCATGGATATTGAAGCAGTTCAACAATTTATGCCTGTAGATGGCTTTGTTACTTCTTGCAATTAATAAAGTTCAATGAAGAAGTGGAAATGGAGTTCATGATGACATTTGATGAAGGGAAAGCCTCAGTTTGGGGATTAAGAGTGGTTGCTACTGAAGAAAGGATAGCAAAAGTCATAGGATTTTTGGTAATTGGGGAACATTATCCAAATGAATATGATGCCAGATCCTTAAGGGCACAGTTTACTCAACCAGGTGACCCTCAACTGGACATTACAAAACAAGGATGTAAGAAACTTTCTCTTCGACATCCATATCCAAAGTTAGCAACCCACATTATCAGGTATTTAACCTATGAAGGTAGGTTTTCAAAATTGCATGTTCATCATTTAAATTGCTCAGTTGCATAAGACATAACATGCAAGTTAATGTTCCCAACTTTCTTTATAATATGTTGTGTATAAGTGCTGAGGAAACTCAAAAAGGAAAGGCAAATTTTGTTTCCCATCATACCTTAATTAAAGTTCTAGATGAAAGATCTCTTAGGGATTCCTCCCCTATTTCATGGGTAGAATTTGTTGAATCCAAGACCTTATAGCCTCAAGCCAACCCTGTTCCTCAAAACTTAGAAAATGAGGAAGAAATCACAGAACCAAGTCAAAATCCACTTGAACTAGAAAAAGAATCCTCTCTAGATAAGTTGGTTGAACCTATTTTAGAGGATGTTATACCAAGTTCTTCTATAGAAAAGGGCAAGCATAAGGTTAGTGAAGAAATTCCTAACCTTGAAAAGGAAGCCCAAAACCCCTCTATTAAAGTAACAAAAAGGAAAAGGTATGTTGCTACAACAACTATTCCTACAATATCTACTCCAACCACGCCTAAACCAAAATGGACCTATAAAATGGTTGAAGCTAAATAGATTCCTATACATAGAAGCCCTTGTATGCAACACTGGTCATCCCCATTTCCATTGGAAATCCAAATGCCCCAATTTCAAAGTCTCACACGAAATCAGTAGTTGAAAATGTCCCAAATGATTATCTTGTACAATTAGAGCCCCAAAATGTAGAAACACATGAAAATGTGCCTATCAAGGAGATACCACAAGAGAATTAGGAAATGTGCCAATCAAATCCTGCTGTTGTTCCATAAAAATCCCCTAGCAATGATGAACCTACCATGCTATCAATCCCTAAATATTCTAATATTTGTCTTATACCTTATAAATATTCTTGGTACACCCAACAGTTTCAACAAGTTGCCAAAGAACAAAATATGAAATCTAAATCTCAAGAATTTTCTTCATCCACAATTCAATCAATATTGTTTGGTCTATACAATCATTTTATTTTTTAGAAAACCTTGTGGAAGCAAGAAAGAAACTAGATGCAGAAGGCAATATTTGATAGAGATGAGGAAATTGAATCATTAAAGAAGCAACTAGAAAAATTGAAGCAACAAATGAATAAAGCTTTGAAGTTGGTTGATCAGGTTATGGCCTGTAGACCACCCCCAAGGGTGTATGCTATTTTTTTGAAAGAATAATTTGTATTATTTTAGTTAATGATGACAATGAGAAATATTGATTATGAATTTAAGAATGCTCGAGATTTTTATAATGTGTATCAAACTTTTTCTTCATGGGAAAAGAACTTGTTGTGTGAGGTTTATTTGAATAATTTCATAATTCCACATGAAATAGAGTGTAATCCCCTACTTTACATAGGGGATGTTCACTTAAGAACTCTAATTTCATGGATGCACAATGAAACAAATTATGATAGACAATTTGATACCTATAGGGATCTTGAAAAGTCTGAACCACTACCACTACAAGCTGAATCCCATAAGCCATATGATCTCTTGAGAGATTGGTTTAGATTAACTTGTGGAAGGCCAAAACCAAAAATCAGAGAGAAAGTGTTTGAAGAAAGGGAAAAAGTTTATAGAGAATATTAGACACTTCCTAATTTCACAAAACAAAGAGCAATTATAGGGCTTAGAAATAGATGGAGTTGACTGCTTGAACCTTTCAAGAAGGTTGAACCACATAGCACTATTAATTTTGAGGTAGTAATTAATAGAGTGGCTAAATATATGCAACTAGGAAGGAAAATCAGGAAAGATCTATGGATGCCACTAACTTTTCAACCTCCTACCCTTCTCTAGCCCCTATATGAAAATAGTGCTACCAGGTTAGATTCATTAGTTGAAGAACACTTGGATGAGAATTGGAGATAAACTAGAGGATATTTCTACTCCTTCAAAAGTGGGAAATAAGAGAAGACTACAATGGAATATTTTAGAGTAATGACAAAGAAGTGCAATGGTTGAGGACAAGCATCTGCATAGTAGGGGGCAGATGATGAGGCATATTAATGTCTCAAATTTGATATAGTTTTTATATAGTTTGAACTTACTCTTTGAGCCTTCTGAAAAATATTTCCAACATATTTTTCTTATGTTGAATGTAGCTAGAACTTATTAAACCTATGGATAATGGATATGACATACCTTGCTTAATATTATATACAAAGTGTAGTATTTCATATAAATATTTTAAGCTATGTTCTAATATTTGAATAAGAGTAGAAATGTTGTTGTGCATACGTGTTCAAATGTTTCTAATTTTTAAGAAATGGAGAAGTGGCACAAAGAGTTGTGAACACCGTATTAAAGAAGGAGTAATGAAGACCGATCATAGCATCAAAAGTACAGGTTAGTTCTACGTATTAAGCCATTTCTGTGAGAAGATTTATTCTAGGAGACCCAACTTGCTACATTATTTGTGAACTATTATTCTGTTGCTCAATCAATGTTTTAAAGTCATGGTTGACATTATGCTTTTTATTCTAACAATTTTTGCTCATGGTTTTTATGTTATGTAATAAATTTCAATCCTCTATATATATAAGGAAAGAGGGATAAAGTTAGTTAGTTAGTCAGAGGGATTCTGAAGTTGCTCTTTTCTATTCTCTACAAATTATTCAATCATGTAGTAAAAGAAGAATTCTAATGAGAAAGTGATTTTGGAATACCTATTGTGTTTTTAGTTAGTTGAAGCCAACCAAGGGAGCCCACTTGGGAGGTGCAATAGATTTAGGTAGAATAGATTCATTTCTTGTAATTTTCTATTTTAAGATAGATTTACTATTTTAGTCCTGCAACATAGTTACTATGAAAGTTCCTATAGCACTTGTGGAAAATGATCATAGTGGATGTTTGAATTATTAACTAGCTTAGAATTCCTTTTCCAAAGTTTTCTATAGTTATCTATTGTTAGTCCATGCATGTTTACTATTTTGTATCAGTAGTATATATTCCTTTCACGCATTTTACTTTCCTACAACATAGATGTTAAGACATAAAGGAACTTAGTGCACATACTGTGTTGACCCATTTCAACTTCTATGTCCCTGGGTTGACAATTTAAGTGTAGTTCATGATGGAAGAGATAATTCTCAAAATAGACATAGTATCCTTGAGAGGAATAACAATGTGATTATCTTTATCTATTGTGGAAACCCTACACTAGGTAGAGATAAGACTAAACATACTATTTGGTTTAATACACCTCTAGATTAGACTAGGTAGTTCAATTTTATTTGTTTCCTTCTCCCTTTTCTCTCAAGAAGTAGTTAGGTGCATCCTGATTGTGACGAAGTCGACCTTCTCTAGAGACTCAATGTCATAGTTCAAGTCCCATAGCTCAAATATTGTTTCCAATTTTCACAAGGTTTCCTTTAGGTCAAAATTTAGGCAAGAATGCAAACTTTTATGACAATAGTAACTAGTTGCAATTGGTGATTTTCTCAAATTGGGTTTCTACGTTAAATATTGCTATCACTTGTGTTCATGCTATTTCTTTTGTATGTATGCAATTATGTTAATTAAGGTTAATCACATTTAACATCTTAAGAAGATATGCATGTTAATTATTTTTCGAGTAGGAGTTGTTATTACAATTCTTTTCGAGTTATAGCATATTGTTAGTGTTAATCGAGTGCCTATGTGTTAACCAAATATTAGCAGTTGCAACAAAGTTTATGTTTTGTATTGACATATAAGGGATGTGAGATTTATTTTAGTGGTAATTTATTCACCTCTCCCCTTTGAGTTACTCCTCTTATATTTCTAACTATTGGTATCAAAGCTTTTGGTGCTTGCAGAGAAGGTTTCAAGGACCTAAGATAAAGATCAAGATGTCTTATAGAACAGAGATTTCTAGGTTGAACAAAGATAACTTCAAGGTATTGCAAGAACTTATGAAGCTACATCTAGTGACCATTAGTGATTTAGGTCTAAAATATTTGAATACCCAATATAAATCTCTTACTCGAACTATGGCTATGGAGAAGATTGTTGAAAAGAAGAATCATAACATTATGATGATTGACATTGCATCCACTCTTAAATATGTTGAATTTGATGAGGTCAAGGGATGTGCTACTACTCATGAGATGTGGACAAAGCTAAAGAATATCTATGGAGGTGATGAAAATGTGAGGATAGCCAAGGTAGAAAGCTTGAGAGATCAATTTGATCAGATGAAGATGAGAGAGGGTGAAAGCATTGCAAAATATGTTGAGAGAATCAAAGCTAATGTCAATGCAATCAAAGCCTCTAGAGGGAAAATTGATGATGTGAGAGTTATAAGAAAGGTAATAAAAACCCTTCTTCCTATCTATGTAATTTAAGTTTTAGCTATTCAAGAGATGAGATGTGGTCCCAATAATAAGATAGATTTGGATTCTTTAGTGGGAAGGTTGACAGCATTTGAGCTAGATAACTATGATAATTATGTTCCTAGTTCTAGCAATCTTGAATATTCATTTCAATTCAAGTTGTCATTAAAGAAGAAATTCAATAAGTATAAAGGAAAAAAATCTTAAGTGAAGAAGAAGAAAATTCTAATAGTGATCTTGAAGCCATTGAAGCCCTACTTGCAAGAAGATATCCCAAAGGCAAAGGAAAGTATAAAGGTAAAATTCCTCTAATCTATTTTTCTTGTAAAGAAGTTGGTCACATTGTTGCAAGGTGGCCAAATGGAGAAGACAAAGATGAAAAGAAGAACAACAAGTACAAAGGCAAGAAGGATTTCAAAAGCTACATGGACTATAAGGATATAGGTAAGAAGTCATGTTTCATGGCTAAATAATTAGATAGTAGTGATGATGGTGAAATGGTTTATATTGTTGTAAAAGATGAATATGATGATGAAGAAGATAAAATGATACTTATTTCTCCTGTTAGAAAAAATGACACATGGATTATTGACAGTGGTTATTCTCATCATATGAATAATAATAAAAAGTTTGAACATATGGAACACTATAATGGTGGAAGTGTAAGATTTGTAAACAATGAACCATGTTGCATAAAAGGAAAAGGTTATATCTCACTAACCAATGAGCTTAGATGTGACAATGCTTATTGGGTTGAAGGACTAAAGCATAATCTACTAAGTGTGGCATAGTTTAATAACATTAGATTCAAGGTAGAATTCATGAATGGGAAGTTCATGCTGCTAGATGGAAAAGGAAATCTAGTTGGGTATGGTAATCAAACAAAAGGTAACTTATTCTACCTAGATATAAATGAAAATTCATATTTCATTACTCAAGTTGAAGAAAGATGGTTATGGCATAATAGGTTATGTCATGTGAACTTTGATAACCTAATCAAGATAAGAAAAAATAGAAGAGTGAGAGGTATTCCTAGTCTGAGGAAACCTGATATGGGCCTAGGCAAAAATCCTCAAATTGGTAAGATGGGAAAGGCAAGTTTAAAGAGCAAGAACTATCATTCTGAAGAAGTCTTGGAGTGGGTTCATATAGACCTTTGTGGACCTATTGGAATAGGGAGATATAGTGGAGATAAGTATTTGATTTTATTTTTTTATGATTATTCTAGGATGATGATAGTAATGTATATAAAAGATAAGTGTGAAGCTTTTCAAAAGCTCAAGTGGTATCTAACTAGAGTTGAGAAAGAAACAAGAAAGAAGCTAAAGTGTTTGAGGTCAAATAGAGGAGGTGAATTCATTTCTAATGAATTTAGTGAATTCTACACTAAGAAAGAAATCAAAAGATAAGAATTAGCCCCTAGTACACCTCACTAGAATGGTATAGTAAAAAGAAGGAATAGATCAATCATTGATTGTGCAAGAAGCTCGATGATAGAAAAGAATGTTCTAGTCAGATACTGGAAGGAAGAAATCAGCACAATAGTTCATACCTTAAATAGAGTACAACTGAAGAAAGACTCGAATTAGACTCCTTATGAACTATGGTATGGCTACAAAGCTAATGTAAGTTACTTGAAAGTATTTGGTAGCAAACGTTATATCTTGAAGAAGACTAGGAAAGGTAAATTTGATGTCAAAAGTGATGAAGGCATATTTGAAGGATACTCTGGTAGAAATAAAGCATTTAAATGTTTAAATCTAACTACTCATAAGATCATAGAAAGTGCACATGTGAAGATTGATGAATTTTCATAAAAGAGTGAAGAAAAGAGCAACAAAGAACCTGAAGATTATAGAAAGTTTATTTACTTTGAACTTGATACATTTCCTAATCTAATTGAAAGTCAATGGACTTCACCTCCTAAGTCCTCAAAATCTCTAGAAGCACCCAAGTTTTAGCCAGTGCAACCTAAGTCATTGTTTGAAGGACTTGATTCATAGTCAAAAGTTACCAAGTTGTAGCTAGTGCAATCTGAGTCTGAAAAACCCAAGTCATAGATAGTGGGACCCAAGCATGATGTAGAAGATCATGGTGAGGCAAGTGGAACAAGCTCTAAATCCAAAGTACCTATACTTGCAAGATATGTCAAAAGACACCATGCACCTAAGAAAATCATTGGAGACAAGTCAAATAGTACAATGATAAGGAAAAAATAGAAAGGTACATGTTTTCTTACTAAATTTGAACCTATAATAGTTAACGATGCTTTTGATAATGAAAATTGGATTGAAGCAATGAATGAAGAGATAGAGAATATAGAAAGGAATAAGACTTGGACACTTGTTCCTAGGCCTAAGGATAAAAATGTAATTCACACTAAGTGGGTGTTCAGAAATAAGTTGAATGAAGATGGAGAAGTTTCAAAAAACAAATCAAGGTTAGTATGCAAAGGTTATTCTCAAGAGGAAGGTATTGATTATGATGAAACCTTTTCTCCTGTTGCAAGATTAGAATGTGTTAGGACTTTACTTTCTTATGTTGCACATAAAGGATTTAAAGTATAATAGATAGATGTGAAATTAACAATCTTGAATGGAATTCTAGAAGAGGAAGTCTACATAGAGAAACCTAAAGGTTTTGTAGATCCTAGCAAAAGGAATATGGTTTTTAAACTGCACAAAGCATTATATAGTCTCAAACAAATGATAACATCAACCTATACATCAAAAAAGGACTAGACAAGAAGATTGTATTGGCCGAAATCTTTGTGGATGATACATTGTTTATTGGAAATGATGATTTATCCAAATCATTTTTAGAGGAAATGAGTAAGAAATTTGAGATTTCAATATTTGGAGAAATCAAATTCTTTTTTGGCTTGTCGATTCAATAAAAGATATTTGGTATCTACATTACTCAATCTAAGTATATCAAGGAGATACTAAAGAAGTTTGCAATGAAGCATTCAAGACTAGCTAGAACACCTATGTCTACTAGACATAAGCTTTCCAAAACTAATGATTCCAAGGAGGTAGATTAGACCACATATTGATCTATGATTGAAAAAATTTAGTATGTAGTACATACTAGGCCTGATATTGCTCTTGTAGTTGGTATGGTGGCAAGATTATAAGCTAATCCTAAATAAAATCATATGATGGCAATAAAGAGAATCATGAGGTATCTAAAGGGTACTGAAGATTATGGTAAAATGTAGAAGAAAGAAGGAAGCTTTGATTTGAAAGCCTTCACTGATGCATATTGGATAGGAAGTGTTGATGATAGGAGGAGTACAAGTGGTGGAACATTCTTTCTTGGTCAAAGACTAGTGTCTTGGAAAAGTAAGAAGTAGAATTGCATCTCTCAATCTACAACAAAGATAGAATATGGTGTAGCAAAAATTAATCATTCCAATGTTATTTGGTTCAAACAACTGTAGGCATGTATGAAGGTAGAAATCAAGGATCCAATGGTTTACCTTCTGTAATAACACAAGTGTAGTTAATATATCAAAGAATCCTATGATGCATACCAAGATTAAGCACATTGCAATAAAATATTATTTTCTAAGAGAATTAGTACAAGACAAAGAGGTGAGATTTGAATATGTGAATACTAAAGAAAAAATTTCAAACATATTCACCAAGCCATTACCTAAGGATGCATTCTTGCATCTAAGAGGTAAGCTAGGGGTTATTCCCCTATCTAAAGATCACTAAAAAGCATTTAGTGATACATCAACTAAGTATTCTTGAATAAAAGGGAAGATTGCATATGAATCTATACATCAGCTACATTGAAATTCACTAAATATTGTCTTTGGCATAAGATGTCAAAGAGGGAGAAGTTTTTTGTCATATCAAATAAATTTTTCTAAATGTTTGAAGATGTCAAAGTGGAAGAGTTGAAGAATAAAATTGAAGAGTTTGCTGACAGAGGGAGAAATTGAAATTAGAAGAAGAGATTGATGTCAGAGGGAGTTTACACTGATGGAGAGTTCTCATGGATGAGAATTAGAATGAAACTAAGGATATTATCCTTACTTTTATTTTTCTATAAAATTCATTGTATTATGATAGGTTGTGTTGCCATCACTGTCAAAGAGGGAGATTGTTGAAAATAATTGATCTATTATATATTGTTTTGATGTTACAATCATATCTTTACCAGTCACTATCTTTTGAGCTCACTCAGGTGATGAAGGAAATTTCCTATGTCTATCAAGCATTCCAATGATTACCAAGTTCAAAAGGAAATGTCTATCAAGTTCACTCGGGCACCAAAGAGAAGTTTGTAGAAGTTCAATGTTAACTGAGCTTACTTAGTTAACAAAGGAAAGTTGAAATGGAACCATTGTTAACTAAGCTCACTTGATTACCAAAGGAATTTCACAAAGCTATATTGTTAACCAAGTTCACTTAGTTAACATAGGAAAATCATTTCAGAGTTAGTGTCTACTAAACTAGGTCAGCTAACAAAGGATTTTCTTGTTTTGGCATATTGAGTTTAATGAATTTTTTTATTGGTTCTAGCCTACTGAAGAGACTAAGAATTATTTTTATAAGTTGTATTCTAGCCAACTTGACAATGTATATGATATAATTATAAGGTCAAGTTCAAACTTGAATAAGAGGGAGTGTGTGGAAGATAAGAAGATGCTAAGTGGAAGCGAATTAGAAGGATAAGTAGAATATCCTTGTTGGGCGACAAAGACTAATCTGATTAAGAAGGACCAAATATTTGAGCTAGAATTGAGATATGAAATTAGCAATATAGTTGTATCAACAATTAGGTCATGTAACAATTTTTTTTTAGGAAAAAATCACCCAAGATCAAGGAACTCAAGCACAAGCACAGAATAGACCAAAGTATGATCAGAATAACAATATCAAAATGAATTGAAGTAATTTCTTGTACATACACACTAGGAGTGTCTAAATATAAAGGCCTCTAGAATTCTTCTAGAATGCCTATGAGTCAACGTACTAATAAGTCTTACTACCAAGCACATGTCCACCAGGAGTGGATTATCCTCCATTAAGCACAAGAGTTATTGCAATGATGAAAGGATATGCCTACAAAGGTGTAGCATGTAAAATAATGTTCTAGACACTATGTGCTTAATTAAGAGTGTAAATAACTATGTTTTCTACATGAAAACTTAGTTAATTATGCAAACTTCAGTAATTAGACACCATGTGCTAAATTAGAGTTGCTTACTTTTGTGTTGTCAAAATCACAACTCACAAGAGTACACAAACTCCTAGGTGTCTAACTAATAAATAATAAAATAATGCATTGACCTAAGTAAACTTAAGTAAATGATAATAAGTAAATACTTATTTACACCAACACCCGCCTAAAGTGAAACTTAGGGGAATGCACTTAAGCGTACAAAAGCTAGGATGAAAATGCATGATGGGTCCTAGCTACTAGGCCATGACAGGTACCCATGTATAAATGCAATGCAATCTCTCATAAAGTGAAGAAAGAGGGAAAAGCTCATGGGAAAAACCATCCCCCAAAAAGAGAGATGAAAAAATAAGATGCATGGATGGATGGAGTAATCAAGATCCCCTCATTACAACATACATCAAGTATATACAATAAATAAGTATGAGAAGAACACAATCCAAACAGAGGAAAAGGTCCCAAAAGAGATAAAAAGAAACGAGACAAGGTAGTGCTGCCCCACCCCCCCCGCCCTCCCGGCCACCCCACCCCCAATTGTAGAATTCCCATCAATGATAGCTACTTCAATGTAGAAGCTCATCCATGACTACTGAATAATGTTCCTCCCTTTTGGAAGAAACAATGACATAGGTACACATGAGATGCTTCCCCAATGTGTAAAAAGAATCTCAATGATGAATGGTGTCTATAAAATCTGCTCAACTATCTTTGTGTTGATACTGATGGTCATCCCTTCCAACATTGATGAAAAAACAAGTTTAGATCTAGCAAGGATGGACGTAGAACCTATCCCAAAGAACCATGTGTCTCCTCAAATAATAAAGAGACCTCTTGCAACTGTTGTACATAAGGATCCATAATCATATCAACCTAGAAAGACTAATCATGTAGAGAATGGATAGGAGGGTCAAACAGTGAGCTCTCACAACAACTAAAGAAGGATTGTCTTCATCAACGAGAAGATGTATAGCATCAATGATGTCCCCCAAATATACAATGTGTGACTCCATAAACAAACCTGAAATATCTATTATTTGGTCAACCCTTGATGTTGGAGGTGGAAGACAAGGTGTACCCAGCTATGCTGAAATACATGGACCTATCACGGTAGCAATGTATGCATGTGGAATGTGCTGATGTTTTGACTACTTCCTGCATCTATCAATAGAATCCCACATATCTCAATCTGTTGAATCACTATCACTTATGTCACTATTAGTTTCCACAATGTATGAAGTATGAACAAGATTAGAGGATAAGCTTGGTGAACTTTCCTCAAAGTGAACATTCCTCTCTATAAAAATCTCATGAGTCTCAGGATCCATAAGTTTATATGCCTTAACACTTTTATCATATCCAATGATAGTACAAGGCCTTGGTAGTGGTGCCTTGCATTCCCTTAAAGATATATTTGTCCACGCTAGACAACCAAAAACTCTAAAGTGTTTCACAACTGGTTTTCTTTCGCACCATGCCTCAAAAGGAGTCTTTCCATCTAAGACATAATGAGGAGATCTATTAAGTATGTGATTAGCATTACTTACAGCTTTGACTTCAAGTGATGGATCAAGAGACTTGGCCTAATCATGCAACTTGTCATAGACTTAAGAGTTCTAATCCTCATTTCTGCAACACTTTTCTTTTACAGACTGAATGCTACTAGATTCTAAAGATGAATACCCTCAAGTTCAAAAAAGTCTCTAAGTCTTGAGTTTACATATCTACTTTCATTGTCCATACAAAGACCCTTGATGGCTTTCCCTAATTTCTTTTTAGCATGACTCTTGAAGGCTAGAAACTTATCAAACACTTCATTCTTGTGATTAAGAAAGTAGACCCATGTGTAGTGCCAAAATTCATCAATAAAAGTGAGAATGTAGTGACCCTTGCTAGCTGATGTTACTACAAAAGGACCTGCTAGAACCATGTGAACCAACTCAAGAATAGTTGATGCTCTCAAAGAATTCTCGTTATCAAACTTCTCCTCTAGATGCATATCCATGGAAAAAGTTGAACATTCACCCTCAAAAAAGTTGATTGTAGGTACACCTTTGACCATATTGTTTGAGCAAAGTGGATGAAGATAGAAAAAGGCAAGATGTCCACACCGCTCATGCCATAATTTTCTTTGTGAATGAGATTGAATCAACAAGGTATGTTAAGGAGACTTAGGCACAAAGTGGGAGAAGGAATAAAGCCTTTTTTCATGATTGACTTTACCCACTACAACCAATGAATCATTTTTAAGATTGTGCACCATTACTGAATCAAGAAGGAACTCAACTTTATTGCCATCTCCATAGTGAGTGATTTGGTAGATTGAAAGGAGATTAGAGCTAAGATGGGGAACATAGAGAACTTCTTTGAACTCTCAATTTTCCATCTCAACTTTTCCTTTCCCTTTAACTTCCATTTTTGTATCATCTCCTACAAAGATGTGTGGTACCTTAGACTGCTTCAATGAAGAAAAGTCTCCTTTTGAAGAACCCATATGATATGAGGCACCTGAGTCAAGAATCCATTCTAGTGAAGAACTTGAACAAGCCATAAGTGCTTCCCCTTTTCCATTTGAAGTGGGTGGAGTTGACTCCTTGGAAGCATTTGGCACATTTATTTTTTTCTTCCAAAGTAGGTTTTCCAACTCATTGATTCTCTTAGTCTTGCAATGATGCTCGTCATGATTCAATTTCTTACAATATGCACAAAATAGTACATCCTTCTTATCATTCTTTCCCTTCTTATTGGAAGAAGAATTTCCTTGTTGTGAGGAGGAAGATTGTTGTGTCTTTAATTGTGATTTTTGCTTCCACTACTTTTTCTTGCTATTGGTAAAACTTTTTCCTTGTTGATTTGATTGGTTCTCATTAGTAGCCACCAATTCTTTGGTCTTTGATGACTTGAGAATTCCCATATCCATCAACTTGGATTGTTCTAACATCAACATTTCTACGAATGCATCAAATGTAGGCTTAGTGAAGGCACTTTCCATGGTCAACCTGTGAGTGTTGTAACTTGACACAAAGATGCATACTCTAAAGGTAGCCTCTTCAAAATGTGATGAATCAAATAATCATCCTTCATCGAATTACCATAATCTTTAAGTAGTGCTATCAATTCATTGACTTTTTTGATATAGTATTGAATTGTATGAAAATTCTTAGGATCCAATAGAAGAAGATCATCCTTAATTTGGAATCCCTTTTCATCATCCACCTTACATAAAACCCTTCAAGTTTGTCCCAAGTAGCCTTGGCTTCTTTAAAGCTAGAAATGTGGAAGAAGAGACCTCTATGAACACAACTCCGAATAATTCGTAAAGCTTGATTGTCTTTAATTTTCCAATAAACTAGTGTTGTAGCATTAGTGGGTTTGATAATTGTACCATCAACATATAGATTTAAAGCTTTTTCCATTAATCTACTCCACACAATATCTTTTCATGTAGTATAATTGTGTGAAGTTAGAAGTGGAGTTTTAGGTGAACCCATGATGCAAATAATTAAAAGAGCACAAAAACAGAGACACAAGAACACAAGAAAAAACCCCCTATTCACTCAATCAAAGAACCCCCCCCCCCACAAATGATGCTTTTGGTAGTTTTATGTAGTGCATTTACAATAGGTCACTTGTCAAAATGTACAAAGTGGACTTTTAATTTTATCATTTACAACTAACTTTTGAGGTTCAAATCTAGTTCTAAGCACTATAGCTTAGATGTAGAACAATTTTGAAGAGTAACCAAAGCAATGTAGGAGTTGATGATATCTAACTTTGTAGTTTCCAAGGTCACCTACATGCAAAATAACCTGTCGAAGGGGAACCATGAAGGAAGAGGTGGAGCTTGGAAAAACCCTAAATGGACATGAGAGAAAATATTGCGAAACAATGAAATTGTATTTACAATGTAATGCAATGAAAAAATACACAGAGAGAGCCCGAATATAAAGGCCTAATGGAAGCTTGTAGAACAAGCTAGAAAGTGGTAGAATATAAGGTTGACAACTAAGCACTCTTCCACAAAAAGGTGGAACATACTAGAAGAGAACAAACTCCCATGTTGTCAACAACTCATCACTACATGCATTAAATACTAAATATTAAATAAATACATTAACCTAAGTAAGCTAAAGTAAATAAAATAATTAATTAATAATTAATTATTTACTCTAACATGTAGGAGTTGATGAAATCCAACTCCATAGTCACCAAGATCACCTACATGCAAAATAACCTATTGAAGGGAAACCATGAAGGAAGAGGTGGAGCTTGGAAAAACCCTAAACGGACATGAGAGAGAAAATATTGCAAAACAATAAAATTGAATTAATGATGGAATGCATTGAGAAAATACAAAGAGAGAGCCCAAATATAAAGGCCTCATGGAAGCTTGTAGAACAAGCTGGAAAGTGGTAGAAGATAAGGTTGACAACTAAGCACTCTTCCACAAAAAGGTGAAACATGCTAGAAGAGAACAAACTCCCATGTTGTCAACAACTCATCACTACATGCATTAAATACTAAATATTAAATAAATGCATTAACCTAAGTAAGCTTAAGTATATAGAATAAATAGTTAAATATTAATTATTTACTCTAACACCCCCCCTTAAGTGCAACTTAGGGGAATGCCTTAAGCTCACAAAACTAAGATGAAAATGCAAAATGGGTCCCAGCAACAAGGCCATGTTAGGTACCCATGTACAATGCAAAGAAATGCAATCTCTAAAAATGGGGAAAGAGAGAAAACCACGTGGGAAAAACCCTCCCCCAAAAAGAGGTAAGAACCTAGTGAAGAACTAAAGAAGCCTCGAACTAGGGGAATGTCCCCTAAAATAGGAACAAGAAGTGATCATGAAGAGCATCATTGAAGCATGAAGAAGCCACAAAATTTTCCATCAAAAAGAAACTATTGTTCTGAAGAACCTTCATGAAAGAAGAATGGACAAACTAAGCGTGTCTATATGGTAGATGATCCATCTCACCAAAATGCATAGGTAACCAGCCACTGTAATTGCCTCGTATATAGGATCAACCACTAAATGCATAGCTCACATTATTGAACCATCATACCAAGGATGCATTAGAACAATAGCATAACCCCCCCTTAATGTAGATGGGGTGAGATGATAAGCAACTGAGAAGGTGGGAAAAAAATCTCTTGTAGAAGAACCAAGAATGACAAGAGAGGAAGAAGTACAAACACCTATAAAGACATGATCACACTAACATTGTATGGGGCTAATGTCATAGAAGAGACACTCACTTGACAAAGGGAGAAGGCCTAAAATAGAAAACAACTATTCCCCCCATGGTACTTTATAAAACTAGTGCATGTACAACTATCTCAAAAAATAAGGTTCATGAACCCGAATGCAAAAGTGGAACTTTATCTCAGTACGTATACAAAAGAGCTTAAAAATTATTTTTATGTTGGAAATGATTGAAAAGATCATGAATGAAGAATAATAGAATGGGTAAAGAATGTTTTCAATTGTTGTTTTGTCATTGATGTCAAACTTTCTACTTCCAGGAATGACAATTGCTTAAGTGATCCAAATACTAACAATTGGTTGATTGACAAGGAGGAGGCAATCCATAAGATGTAACTAGAGCACCTAGAGAAAGGTTGAAGTTATGATTTTGTAATAAAGTATAAGGATCAGCTAATCCACTGATGAAATAGTGTATTGATGACATACTCTAAGAGGATGAACACACTGAGACACATCAAAGATGTAAGATTTAACTAAGTCATTTCTAAAGCCTAACTAAGTTCATTGGAGAGAGCCAAGAAAGTTCAACATTAGTGTGAGTCAAGTGATTATTCAGGTGCCAACTAACATAGAATCTTTCAGGTGTCAAGTATCAAAAAAAGGTAATAGATGTTGAGCAAGTTTCTTCAAGTGTCAAGCATCAGTAAATACAATAGGAGCTGAGTAACATAGAAGGTGTCGAGCATCAGTAAACCAATGATGTCGAGTTGCTACATTATTTATTAAGTCAAATATTTGCTAGATCAGTAACAATAAGTTTGTTACATTGAAATTTGTGAATTAGTTGGATGATAAGGATGATGAGTAGATGTCACAAAATTTAATTTGAACCATGCAAACCAATTCAAGGTGAATGCTAATGGATTTATCATGAAGTTTCTAGAAGAATCAATTTGGAGGGAAAATAATATCATTTTCTTAGATCTAATAAAAATTTGAGCGAGAAATGAAGAACATAACTTCTTTATAAGCAGTTACAGGTCAGAGATCAAGAGAGTTTGTGAGGTAGTTGGTCATAAGTGCGGTCATGAAAAGAAGCCAAGAGAAGGCTAGTGTGAAGTGTCAAGAAGAGGACATAGTGAGGAGTAAGAATAGAGCATCAAGACTCTGAGTTGATCAAGTGACTATAAGAGTGCATTGGCATTATGAGTGGAAGAACTCAAGGAGACAGATCTTGAAGGGTGAACAAGTTGTCAGCACTACAAGGAAGAAAAGCCAAGCAAAGAAAAGAATTGAAGAGTGATCTAAAATCTGCAAGTATAGGGTTGCAATCTTTATCAGGTCAAAACCCTTCTAATACTTTCTTACCATTGTATTAGATATTGAAATCCTACATTGCTAAGTTAGCTTAACAGCTAGGTGGATAAGCCTCAGGAAATGGATAGAAGATCCCTAGGAGAAGGATAAAGAGATACTCAGGAGAAGGATAAAGAGATCCTTTGGAGAAGGATAGGAGATCCTTACGAGGAGGATAGGAGATCCTTAGAGAGGGATAAAAGATTCTTTTGAGAAGGTAACTGTAAATCCCATGGACTTGGGTGAGCCTAACAGCTCTATGTAAATCCTTTAGTAGGGTGGCATTCTAAGTTAAATGTTCTTAAGTCCTCTAATAGGGCACACTCCTAATAGGGTGTAGAAATCCTTTAATAGGGTCACATCTTATAGTGTGTAAAGCCTTTAATAGGGCAGGCCTTTAACAGGGCAGACGATCAAAAATGGTTGAAATTAATTGTGCAGTTATTTTGTGGGTGTCATCCCCACCCTAGTTTTACCTTCTTATTCCTGAAGGGTTTTTGGGTGACCAAAATCCTTCTGTTATGGTGTGATGCATGTTTACTTTTCATGATTATTTAATATTTAATTGCATGCATGATAAGAAAGTTAAAAGGGATAGTACTTCTGATTCACTCTCATTTTATTAGAAAGTTTTGATTGGAAATTATTGGACCTTGAATAACCGATTCACCCCCCCCCCCCCCCCCCCCCCACTTAGTTATTCTAAAGAATTATAACAATCTACAATGATTAGAACAAGGAAAAAGTTGACACAAAAGAAAGTATAGCCTAAAACAAAAGAAGCCATGCTAGGAAAATGATCCTCAAACCTAAAACACCCAAGATATCCACCATAGAGAAAAAATGCCAAAAATATGATAGAAAGAGCATGGGTTAGAATCTAAGGAAAATAACCACATTTTTGAAAAGGTGACAAAACTAGCTTTCCAAAAATATAACATTTTCAAAAAACTAACATAAGACGCAAAAGATATACATGCTAGAGTCAAAAATAGAACTTTGGACTTTAACTGAAAATACAAGCAACAAAATTGCATCAAAACTTGAAAATACCTACACCAATGTCTCCATCTCAAAAGCATCTTTTAGGTGCTTCTTTTGGATGAAAAAAATACCTCTGTATGCTCAAGTTATGGCCAAAAAACTAAAGGTAGGTCAAAAAGGACCTTGGAGAGGTGCAAGAGGAACATGATGCAATGATGATGTCATGATGACATCAGCAGAACATGGGCCTAAATTTGATAGCCCAATAACCATTGAGGCAAAAAAGAAGTCACGTGGAAGGTCCACATGGCAGCCAAATGGCAAAGATGACGTGGTAGGATGTGGCAGGTGACATGGTAATGTGCCACGAAGCACACGTGCCAAGTGTCACCCCATGTGGTGCTAACTATGCACAAACTGTGGCTCACTAGGTAAAAGGAATGCCACACATCAAAAGACCAAGTGTTGAGCTATCTTTGCAGAGTAGAGTGACATGCAAGTTGTGATCAAGGTTGAGCAACAGGATCTATCATAGAACATGGCTAAGTGGAGGAGGAGCTCGGCATAGAGGGGGTGTTGCCTCACATGAGTGGAGGCCTGGCCGTTGCAGCCAAGCAGTGGCACTATCGACTACGGTAGCCTGTAAGCTGAGTGCAGGTTGCATAGTGGTAGCCGCTAGATGGTGCAGTGGCAGCAGCTCGACGAGCCACCCAAAACCTTTTTTTTAATATTTTAAATGCTCTACATCTGTACAACCGTATGGAAGAGCCTACAACTAAAAAAATTTGCCTCCCAAACCTTAGTCGCCAAAATTGACAAATTTTATATGAATCTTGACTGTAAACAGCCTTTTGGATCTAATGGCAACATCCGTTTGGGCCCAAAGTTCTCCAAAAAAAAAGCTCTTCTCCCATATTGAAGAAAAAATCACAAACAAACTAGGGTTTCTGTCTCTGAATCATGGCTTCAAAAAAAATTCAACAAAGTAGCAGCAAAGAGGTTCTAATACTATGTAGGATTTGATGAAATTCAACTCCACAGTTGCCAAGATTACCTACATACAAAATAACATGTTGAAGGGAAACCATGAAGGAAGAGGTGGAGCTTAGAAAAAACCTAAACGGACATGAGAGAGAAAATATTGCAAAACAATGAAACTGTATTTATAATAGAATGCAATAAAAAAATAAAAAGAGAGAACTTAAATATAAAGGCCTCATAGAAGCTTGTAGAACAGGCTGGAAAGTGGTAGAAGATAAGGTTGACAATTAAGCACTCTTTCACAAAAAGGTGGAACATGCTAGAAGAGAACAAACTCCCATGTTGTCAACAACTCATCACTACATGCATTAAATACTAAATATTAAATAAATGCATTAACCTAAGTAAGCTTAAGTAAATAGAATAAATAATAAATAATTATTTATTTACTCTAACACCCCCCTTAAGTGCAACTTAGGAGATTGCCTTAAGCTTAAAAAACTAAGATGAAAATGCAGAATGGGTCCCAGCAACAAGGCCATGTTAGTTACCCATGTACAATGCAAAGAAATGCAGCCCCTAAAAATGGGGAAAGAGAGAAAACCACGTGGGAAAAACCCTCCCCCAAAAAGAGGTAAGAACCTAGTGAAAAACTGAAAAATCCTCCAACTAGGGGAATGTCCTCTAAAACAAGAACAAAGAATGATCATGAAGAGCATCATTGAAGCATGAAGAAGCAGCAAAGTTTTCCATCAGAAAGAAATTGCTGATTTGAAGAACCTCCATGAAAGAAGAAGGCACAAATCGAGTGTTTCTATATGATAGATGATCCATCTCACCGAAATGCATAGGTAGCTAGCCACTGCAATCACCTCATATATAGGATCAACCACTAAATACATAGCTCAAACTATCAAACCATTGAACCAAGGATGCATTAGAACAACAACATAACCACCCTTAATGCAGATGGAGTGAGATGACAAGCAACTGAGAAGGTGAGCAAAAAATCTCCTGCAGATGAACCAAGAATGACGAGAGAGGAAGAGGTACAAACACCTATAAAGACACAGTCACACCAATGTTGCATAGGGATAATTTCATGGAAGGGACACTCACTTGACAAAGGGAGAACACTTAAAATAGAAAACAACTATCCCCCCATGGTGCTTTATAAAAATAGCACATGTACAACTATCTCAAAAAACAACGTTCATGAACACGAATGCAAAAGTAGCACTTTATCTCATTGTGTATAAAAAAGAGCTTACAAATGATGTCTACAATGATTACAACAAGAAAATAGCTAAAACAAAAGATAGTACAACCTAAAATAAAAAAGAAACCATGCTAGGAAAATGATCCTCAAACTTAAAACACCCAAGATATCCACCATAGAGCAAAAATGTCAAAAATATGATAGAAAGAGATGGGCCAAAATCTAAAGAAAAAGATCACATTTCTAAAAAGGTGACAAAACTAGCTTTCCAAAAATATAACATTTCCAAAAAATTGACATGGGACACAAAAGATATGCATCTGGAGTCAAAAATAGAACTTCAGACTTCAACTAAAAAAAGGGCAACAAAATTGCATCAAAACCTAAAAATACCTACACCAATGTCTCTATCTCGGAACCAACTTTTTGGCACTTCTTTCAGATCAAAAAAATATTTTCATATGCTCAAGTTATGGCCAAAAAATTGAAGGTAGGTCAAAAAGGACCTTGGCGAGGTGCAAGAGTCACATGATGCGGTGTTGACATCATGATGACATCAGTAGAACATGGGCCTAAATTTGACGGCCCAGTAGCCATTGAGACAAGAAAGAAGCCATGTGGCACACTATGTGGCAAGTCCACATGGCAAAGATGATGTGGCAGGACATGGCAGGTGATGTGACAATGTGCCATTTAGCACACATGCCATGTGTCACCCCACATGGTGCTAATTAAGCACAAACTATGGCTGACTAGGCAAATGGAATCCCACATGTCAGAAGACCAAGTGTGCAGAGTGGAGGGATCTGTCACAAAACCTAGCTAAGAAGAGGAGGAGTCAAGTGAAGAGGGGGTGCCACCTCGCGTGAGTAGAGGCCTGGCCATCACAACCCAGCGGTGGCACTATCGACTATGGTGACCTATGAGCCAGACACAAGCTGCACAGCAATAGCCATTGGGTGGTGCAGTGGTGGCCTGTGAGCCAGACACAAGCTGCACAGCAATAGCCATTGGGTGGTGCAGTGGTGGCCACTCGGTGGACCACCCAAAACCCTTTTTTTAATTTGTTAAGCGCTCTACATCCATACAATGGTACAGAAGGGGCTACAACTAAAACTTTTTTTCCTCTCAGAGCTTTGTCTCAAAAATTGACAAATTTTATATGAATTGTGATTGCAAATGGCCTTCCAGATCCAATGGCAATTTTTTTTGGGCCCAAAGTGCTCCTAAAAGATGCCCTTCCCATAGATTGAAGAAAAAATCACAAAAAAACTAGAGTTTGTGTCTCCAAATCGCGACTTTAAAAAACTTTCAACGAAGCAGCAGTAGGGAGGCTCTGATACCATATAGGAGTTGAGGAAATCCAACTCCACAGTCACCAAGATCACCTACATGCAAAATGACCTATTGAAGAGAAACCATGAAGGAAGAGGTGGAGTTTGGAAAAACCCTAAATGAACATGAAAGAGAAAATATTGTAAAACAATGAAATTTTATTTACAATGGAATGCAATGAGAAAATACAAAGAGAGAGCCAAAATATAAAGGCCTAATGGAAGCTTGTAGAATAAGCTAGAAAGTGGTAGAAGATAAGGTTGGCAATTAAGAACTCGTCTACAAAAAGGTGGAACATGCTAAAAGAGAACAAACTCGCATGTTGTCAACAACTCATCACTACATGCATTAAATACTAGGTTTTAAATAAATGCATTAACCTAAGTAAGCTTAAGTAAATGGAATAAATAATTAATAATTAATTATTTACTCTAACATGTAGGAATTGATGAAATCCAACTCCACAATTGCCAATATCACCTACATGCAAAATAACTTCTCGAAGGGAAACCATGAAGGAAGAGGTGGAGCTTGGAAAAACCCTAAATGGACATGAGAGAGAAAATATTGCAAAATAATGAAATTGTATTTACAATAGAATGCAATGAGAAAATACAAAGAGAGAGCTTGAATATAAAGGTCTCATGGACGCTTGTAGAACAAGCTGGAAAGTGGTAGAAGATAAGGTTGACAACTAGGCACCCTTCCACAAAAAGGTGGAACATGCTAGAAGAGAATAAAATCCCATGTTGTCAATAACTCATCACTACATGCATTAAATACTAAATATTAAATAAATGCATTAACCTAAGTAAGCTTAAGTAAATAGAATAAATAATAAATAATTAATTATTTACTCTAACACCCCCCCTTAAGTGCAACTTAGGGGAATGCTTTAAGCTCAAAAAACTAAGATGAAAATGCAGAATGGGTCCCGACAACAAGGCCATGTTAGGTACCCATGTACAATGCAAAGAAATGCAACCTCTAAAAATGGGGAAAGAGAGAAAACCATGTGGGAAAAATCCTCCCCTAAAAAGAGGTAAAAACCTAGTGAAGAACTGAAGAAGCCTCCAACTAGGGGAATGTCCCCTAAAATAGGAGCAAGGAGTGATCATGAAGAGCATCACTGAAACATAAAGAAGCCACAAAATCTGCCATCAAAAAGAAACTATTGATCTGAAGAACCTCCATGGAAGAAGAAGGCATGAACTAAGTGTGTCTATATGGTAGATGATCCATCTCACCGAAATGCATAGGCAGCTAGCCACTGCAATCACCTCGTATATAGGATCAACCACTGAATACATAGCTCACACTATCGAACCATCAAACCAAGGATGCATTGAAAGAACAACATAACCCCCCTTAATGTAGATAGGGTGAGATGATAGGCAACTGAGAAGGTGGATAAAAAATCTCCTATAGACGAACCAAGAATGATGAGAGAGGAAGAGGTACAAACACCTATAAAGACACAGTCACATTGACATTGCATGGGGCTAATGTCATGGAAGGGACACTCACTTGACAAAGGGAGAATGCCTAAAATAGCAAACAACTATCCCCCCCATGGTGCTTTATAAAAATAGTCCATGTACAATTGTCTCAAAAAATAATGTTTATGAACCTGAATGCAAAAGTGGCACTTTATCTCAGTGCATATACAAAAGAGCTAACAAATGATGTCTACAATGATTAGAACAAAGAAAAAGCTGACACAAAAGAAAGTACAACCTAAAACAAAAGAAACCATGCCAAGAAAATGATCCTCAGACCTAAAACACTCAAGATATCCACCATAAAGCAAAAATGCCAAAAATATGATAGAAAGAGTATGGACCAAAATCTAAAGAAAAAAAACCACATTTTTGGAAAAGTGACAAAACCAACTTTCCAAAAATATAACATTTCCAAAAAACTAACATGGGACACAAAAGATATGCATGCCGGAGACAAAAAATAAACTTTGAACTTCAACTACAAAAATGGGCAACAAAATTGCATCAAAACTTTAAAATTCCTTCATCAATGTCTCCATCTCGGAACTAGCTTTTCGATGCTTCTTTTGGATTAGAAAAATACCTCTGTATGCTTAAGTTATGGCCAAAAAATTGAAGGTAGGTCAAAAAGGACCTTGGAGAGGTGCAAGAGGCACATGATGCAATGTTGACATCATGATGACATTAGCAAAATACAGGTCTAAATTTGATGGCCGAGTAGTCATCGAGGCAAAAAAGAAGCCATGTGACAAAGATGATGTGGCAGGTGATGTGGCAGTGGCCACATGGCAATGTGCCATGTCACACATGTGCCACATGTCACCGCACATGCCATGTGTCACCCCACATGGTGCTAACTATGCACAAACTATGGCTGCCTGGGAAAAAGGAATGCCACATGTTGGAAGGCCAAGCACTAAGCTAGCCTTGCAAAGCAGAGCAGTGCACGAGCTATGATCAGGGCAGAGCGGTATGATCTATCACAAAAACTAGCTTAGCAGAGGAGTAGCTAAGCACAAAGGGGGCAGTGCCTCACATGAGTGGAGGCCTGGCCACAATGGCCCAGTGGTAGCGATGGCCACCCAATGGCGCGGCATAGTTTATATTTTTTTAAAAAAAATTTTGCTCTGTGTCTGTATGAAAAAGTCCTCCGATTAAAAAAGTTTTGCCTCCCAGAGCCCTATCTCCAAAATCAAAAAGTTTTATATGAATCTTGACTGTAAATAGCCTTTTGGATCCAATGACAGCATTTTTTTGGGCCCAAAGTGCTTCAAAAAAATTCTCTTCCCCTGATTTGAAGAAAAAAGCACAAACAAACTAAGGTTTGTGTCTTCAAATCGCAACTTCAAAAATTCTTCAATGAAGTAGCAGCAGGGAGGCTCTAATACCATGTAGGAGTTGATGAAATCCAACTTCATAGTCACCAAGATCACCTACATGAAAAACAACCTATCGAAGGGAAACCATGAAGGAAAAGGTGGAGCTTGAAAAAACCCTAAATGGACATGAGAGAGAAAAAATATGCAAAACAATGAAATTGTATTTACAATAGAATGCAATGAGTTGTGAAAATACAAAGAGAGAGCCCAAATATAAAGGCCTTGTTGGGACTAAAATTTGCATGGTCAAATTTTGAGTCATGTATTGTGAATTTTGAAAAATGATGCCCTAAAGTGCCTATTATGCATATGTAGTTGGTTGTCGGTTTGAGGCCTAGATGGTGTTTGAGTGGCTTAACACCTTTCATTTGACATATGCATGTGTTCCACGATGTTATTTTGTCATCCTGAATCATTCTGTGAAGTGCCATTTTAAGCTAGTGTCAAAATTTGCAATTCTGCCAGTGTCAAATAGCGACCAGAGGCCCAATTTGCATTTGAATATCTTTTACCCAGGAATGTGTCATGACCCGCCACTTTGGGAGTGTTTATTTTCCATAACAAAGAACCTATGTTTCAATTTTCAAGTCTTTTCAAATTCGTTTGACTAGGTTTCGAACCCCTCAAAGTTGGTCGGTTACTGTTTTGTACATTTGTGTAGTTGTTCACAGTTCTGGGAAGCCCTGTTCGACCAATCATATCTTTGACCCAGTTGACCCAAATGAAAAATTTCTTTTTGCATTGTGTTCTAGGGGTAAGACACTTCATATGTTCAAATTTTGAGATCATGTCGAATCCATTTGATCAGTTTGCTAACATGATCAAAAACCCAGTTTGCATTGTTTGGTTACGGCTAAGGTATCCAAATTGATCCGTACCCCTGTTCGGCATGTTATATCTTGAAATCTGTGATTGGAAAGATCAGACAGTTTGTTCCCCTATATTTTCCACTGAAAATACTACAAGTATGCCAGTTTTTAGAACTTGACGAATCCATATGCATACTTTTCCAGGTCAATTCCATTCACAAAAAATTGATTTCTGTCAGCATGCCCAACTGCAAAATTCTGAATAGCGTACTTTGAACGTCTGCCATTTGTGCCCAGTTATTCGTCATGAGCCAAAATTGCATAGTCATACTCACCTCATGATAGAGTTTTAACGCCCCAGTTTTCATCTCCCCATGTGCTCATTTACCCAGTTTTCCAAGCCAAATCAGAACCTTGTTTATTGTTTTCTGACGTGTTTTCTTGTAGGTAAATTTGAGAAGGCAACTTTGACAACGAATATCTTTTGACCCCGAATTTTTCATGATACGAGATTCGACAAACTGAGAGTGTGCGGAACAGAGATTCAGTGTACTAGTTTTCAGAGCCCGGTCAGTTGTCCGAATCAGTTTTTAAAGCCAGGCAACAGGCCTCCGGACACAAGTTTCACAGTGTTGCGAAAAAGTTTTAAAATAATTTTTAATGGTCAATCAGCAATCAGATTTGTTTCTAGTTATTTAGAGATGTTCAGTTGATCAGTTTGGAGAATCAGTTGTTCAAAAACGAATTTTTTTTTTAGCCGGGCCCACTTTGGGGCCCGACTGATTCCATCAGAGTAATGGCTAATGCTAATGGAGTACATCCAAGAGTCTCTACATTTTTGCAATTGATAGAGATATTGGAATTAACATGCAGTAGAAAACCGATGGCCATTTGTGGCTCATCATCGTGTCTCCACATTTCTTGAGCATATGTCAAACTAGATATCTCTTCATACGGACATTATTATTTCAAATGTCTTTCTTTATTGTTTCACATACCTTTTTCTCAGTAGGGAGCTTGTTAAAGATGTTTTTCTTTAGTTTAAGTTCCAGGATATTCTCTTAAAGCCCTGTTTACAACGTTATAGTGTTGAGTCAGCCACTTTTGAGTCACCCGGGAGCTATGAACCAGTTATGATATTTTGTGTTAAAGGAGATGCGAGCACTTCCAGGAGTCTGCCAACTTATCCCAAAAGCTACCGCTTCCTCACTCTTCATCGTTAATGTAAACATTTCAGGTATGGATGAGCATAAATCGAGCATTGCATACAATAAAACATTGGAACTAAAGATATGAAAGAAGGAGGGCATCCATGCATTTCTGTAGGGAGCCAAGCACATGGCTAGAAGGAAGTGGCAAAGAACCTATGCTAGTGAAAAAAGAGGCAGTAGTGAATAGGAGAACCCGCAGATTTGAGGAAAAGGAGCCGCAAAATCTGAGAAAAGCGGCCTTGTATGTTGATAAGAACAAAGACCCCAAGCCGATTGAGAAGGTAAAACACAACATTGAAAGGGGTCACTCACGTTAAAGGCAGACAATGCGCATCAATAAAGAAATCTCTCACGCATCAAAGAAGCACCACACATTACAAAAAGCTGCCAGTCAGGAACATGTAATGGTAGCAGGGGTATTTGAGAACAGACCTGCATGAAAGGAGCAGCTCCACGCCTAATTCTGCAATCAAAGTCGCCCAAGACAGGGTATCTCACACCAAGTAAAAGATGCCTCACTCAAGTAAGAGGAGAAACAACGCATCATCAAAGACCCACGTCCAAGCAAATAGCCACACAAATTAAAAGAAAATCGCCAAGATAGAGGGGATCAACAGCAATAAAAAAGAAGACTCCACAGGTTGAATAAGAGGAGGTGTAGGTTGAGATCTCCACGTTGGTCAAAGCAGTCGGCATTAAAATGAAAGAGCTCCCCGCAATCAAGTGAGAGGGCAGAGGCACCAAGCTCACCGCATACGCACACAAAGCAATCTGAGATGGCATAAGAATGGAGAACAAAGCTGAAAGAGTTAGAAACTCTTATCCCACATTGATAAAACGTGGGTATGTTTTATGTATTTAAATACCCAAACACACTTAATAAGATGTGAATTGAGGCAGGAGCCTTTTGAAGGCACGAGCTCGAGGGGAGGGGCCCGCCGTGGACTGCCAGTTGGTGCGCAAATGGAGATATTTTGAACGAGCATGCAATAATGATGAGTTGGCGCCCAAAACTTGGATGCAAGGAGATGACGACACGTGTCCAAATCGGAGTGTCGTCGCTAACTCGCCAAGCAAAAGATGCATGAGAATTAACATAGCGAGTTAGCGAGAAGACGACACGTGGCGGATGGGGCAAATCAGGCAGACCAATCAGCAAGTGACATGTGGCACCGGTCAAACCAAGGTTGACCACGGATTCAAAGGGTCAGGAAAATTTGTAGAGTTAAAAATAATAATATTTTATTATTATTTTTTGTTAAAAATGCCCACGTCAAGTTTTAAAATCAAATGGGACATTTTCTAAAGTATATACTTCAGAATTTTTCAAATTTTATAAAAAATCAAATGGCAGGCGTAACTTTCAGTCAGAAGAGTCATTTTTCAAATGATTTTTTTGGGGTTTCCTGGAGGCAAAATAGGCGATGTTATATATCGTCGGAATCGGGAGAAGACGAACTTTCCGATTCTGGAGTCGGCTTTTGCATAGGTATCAGTCAGTTTGAGTTACATGAGGTTTTCTATCAGGTACTTGAATTGCAACTATATTCAGACCAGGAAGTTCAGTTTGATTTTTTGTCAAGGTAATGACCTAAATATCAGTAAAAAGATAGTTGAAATGTAGTTTGGGTTGGAATTTGAGCAAATTCATTCAGTAAAAAAACAAAATTTCACCAGCATTTCAGTGGGTAAATCAGATATTTTGGTGACTCAGCAAATTTCATCATTCAGAAACAGACATTTTCAAATCAGTTGCAAAAAAATGATGAAACAAAATCAGATCAAGATGGGAGAAGGAAGGAAGAAGTTTTCAGTTGCTAGAAGATTGATTTTCAAGTGGACACTTGTTAAGTAAAGATCAGATCTGGGATTTCTTTCTTGTCTATATCTTTCTTTCTCTGATACTTTGTAAGGGTTCCAGTTTTTGCACTGAGAAACCATTCTTCAGCATTTCTTCTTGTATTGAACAGCATTTTAAGTTTTAGGTAGATAGTTCTTTTCTGTTAGGTGATCTACGAGTTATTTTCTGTACATTTCATGTATTTGATTTCAAGGAAAACAAATAAAGTGCAGCAAAAGTTTGAAGTTCAGTTTGAATCTTGTCTCCTGATTATGGCTCTGCTATTTCTTCTAATTTGTGATCAAAGAGCATGAATTAGGTTGCATTACATTTTGAAATGTATGTGGTTAAAATGTCTTGCTTATGGAACAAAGAACCATGTAATTGCTTGATATTTGTCACAGGGTTTGCAGATTTCATGATAGGATTTTTTGAGTATGAGATTCATTCTGTAGCAGATGTCTATTCACAAGGTGAAAGATAGATCAGGGATCTTAATGTAGAGATACGTTTGAGGTTTCCAGGAGATGTATGGTTATGATTCATTTAATTGCCCAATAGATAAGGCACTGGTCAGAGATAGGATCATTAAGTTCTGTTGTTCATACTTGGGTCTTGTTGTTGTCAACATATTAAATCAATTTTCCCTTTTATGTTGAAAGCTATTCAATGTTAACCCGCACTTAGCTTGCCAGTTTCATGAGTTATGTTCTTAGCTATTTCATGCTTGTGATTCTTGGCTGAGTATAGAAGAAATAAGGGTTTTATCTGCTTCATATTAGATTCAGTGTATGCTTTGACAACTGGTACCATATAAAGAATCTACAGGTCTACCCGCCTAGGTTTTGCAGAGCCTAAAGTAGAAGAAGGGTCATGCCTTATAGTTGGCCTGGTGTCTGAATGGATGTGTTGATAATGGGAGTTAGCTGCCCCTAGATGCATCTTGTTCTCATCAGGGTAATTGGAAATGGGTAATTGAAAATTAAGCACTTTCAAAAAATAGAACCTAAAAATGTGTCCAAATGAGCTCAAATGGAATGTTTGAAGTTGTAAAATATAGGATTGGATAGGTATAGTCACAAAAAAATGCAATTTTTGACAAATCCATGCACCAAAACTAGAAAAGAACATCACCACTAAAAAGTTCAAAAAATTCTACCCAAAATCAAAAAAATCACACCTAATTTGGAGTTCGGATGACTAAGTTATGGCCTTCCAAAGTTGAACTGTCAAATCAAAATTGCATCTAAAGAGGGGTCTGGGCAGCAAAACACTGGATTAAATTTGATGGTCAAATGACTATTGCAGTAGTTCTATTTGCCTAGAAATGACACTCAAGTATTTAAGCTCATGACTGGTTGATGTCCATAAAAAATGGGTCCCCTAGGTAACATGGTAGGGTTGTACTTTATAGATCTGTTGACTTGGAAGCATACATATTGGCTATGGTGGCTGATTGGGATACCACACGGTACTATGTGTTTGCTAATGTGTGAGGGTTGCTAAGATGGCCACTATTGACGTGGCAGCCGAGTCACCCTATGAAATGGATAAGGTCTGGGCTAACAAGGTGGGGTCTACGTTGTCGACAACATGGTCATTGTGTTGGCTACCGATGTGTCAGTGGTCTACATGGCTTGGCACCCAATGTGGCCATAGATTTCAGAGGATTTACACATGGTGGACTAGATATTTTATCGTTGAAGGGTCCTTGGTGGTCGGCTTTGCTGTCATCGAGAGCTTGTAACAAGCTAGAGGAAATCATGATGGTTAATTTTGTAAATCTCCACTGGGTATTATCCCACATGCACATAGGTTGTGCACTATGTAGGATTCAAAAACAAATGCCGCTAAGTTCTAACCAAATCAAAGTTGCTGGGGATTTAAGCCATGTTTGGTTGATCCATTATAGGATTTGGCTTAGCCACCAGTTATGTGATATGATGTCGATGGAATATCCCAAAATAATAGGAAATATTCCCTGTGCAAGCTAAGGATTCACCACCTGGTTCCTACAAAAAAAATTCTCTACAAGCCTAGTAGGCCGAAAGATTTCAAAAAATTACACTGAAAAGTGTAGACAAATTCTAACAAAAATTGTAAAGAAATAAAACATCAATCTGAAAAATAAATTTGCAAATATAAAAAATGATCATACTGAATTTTTTAATTAGGCCTTCGAGTGCCGGTTTGCAAAAATATTTTTCCTCAATTTTTACTATGACCTAGGGTAGGTGAATTTACAGTCAAATTTCATCAAATCGACGCTCTAAATGCAATGGTGAGGTCTACTTTCTCTCTAGACACTCTTAATGACTATGATACTCCAAATTTGAGTCAAGGTCCTCTAAGAGGTGAGGCAAGAAAGTGGTCTCCAATAGCTATGTGAAGAGAAATTTCCTTAGCTCTGATACCATGTAAAAATCACCCAAGATCAAGGAACTTAAGCACAAGCATTATATAGACCAAAGTATGATAAGAATAACAATATCAAAATGAATTGATGTAATTACCTATCCATACACATTAGGAGTGCCTAAATATAAAGGCCTATGGAATGTTTCTAGAATGCCTATGAACCATCACACTAATAAGTCTTACAACCAAGCATAAGTCCACCAGGAGTGGATTATCCTCCATTAAGCACAGGAGTTAGTGAAATGATGAGAGGATAAGCCTACAAAGGTGTAGCACATAAAATTATGTTGTAGACACCATGTGCTTAATTAAGAGTGTGAATAACTGTGTTGTCTACATGACAACTCAGTTAATTATGTAAACTCTAGTATTGTAGACACCATGTGTTGAATTAGAAAAAATTCACCTAAGATCAAAGAACTCAAGCACAAGCCAATAGTAGACCAGAAAGAGTATGGTCAAAATATCAATATGTATTTGACTCAATGTGAAAGTACATGAGGAGTGCCTATATATAAAAGCCTTTGGAATGCTTCTAGAATACATTGGAATTAGCAACATGATAAGTTATACAACTAGGCACATGTCCATCAGATATGGGTTATCCTCCATTAAGCACAAGAGTAAGTGCAATGATGAGAGGATAAGCCTACAAAGGTGTAGCATGCAAAATAATGTTGTAGACACCGTGTGCTAAAATAGGAGTGCAAATAACTATGTTGTCTACATGCAAACTCCAGTGTTGTAGACACCATGTGTTGAATTAGAGTTACTTACTTCTATGTTGTCAACATGACAACTCATAAAAGTATGCAAACTCCTAAGTGTCTCGCCAAATAAATAATAAAATAATGCATTAAGCTAAGTAAACTTAAGTAAAGTGTAAATAGTAAATACATATTTACACAAACACCCCCCCTTAAGTACAACTTAGGGGAATTCCCTTAAGATTACAAGAACTAGGATGAAATGCATAATGGGTCCTAGCTACTAGGCCATGTTAGATACCCATGTACATAATGAAATGCAATCTCTCATAAAGTGAAGAAAGAAGGAAAACCTCATGGGAAATACCCTCCCCCAAAAAGAGAGATGAAAAGACAAGATGCATGGATGGATGGAGTAATCAAGACCCCCCCATTACGACATACATCAAGTATATACAATAGTGAAGAATGAGAAGAACAAGACCCCATGAGAGGAAAAAGTCCCCCACATAAAAGAGAAGAGGGAGAGAGACAAGGTAGTTCCCCCCCAAATGAAGAGTGTCAATCAGTGATAGTTTCTCCAAGGAAGAAGTTGGTCCATGAGAGCTGAATAATGTTCCTCCCCTTTGGAAGAAATAATGGAAAAGGTACAAGTGAGATGCTTCCCCTGTGTATAGAAAGAATCCCCATAATTAATGATGCTTCTGAAACCTGGTCAACTATCTCTATGTCAATATTGATGGTCGTCCCTTCTAAGATTGCTAAAAAGAATGAGTGTAGATCTAGCAAGGATGGATGTAGAACCTATCCCAAAGAACTATATGTTTCCTCTAATGATGAAGAGACCTCCTGCAACTGCTATACATAAGGATCCATAATCATATCAACCTATGAAGATTGATCATGTAGAGAATGGACATGAGGGTCAAAGTGAGCCCTCACAAAAACTGTAGAAGGATCTACCTCATCAAAGAGAAGATGAATATCATCGATGATGTCCCCCAAGTCTATTATGTACAACTTCACAAAAAAACTTGAAATGTCTACTATGTAGTCATCCGCTGTTGCTAGAGTTGGAAGACAAGGTGTGCCCTATTGTGTTGGACCTATCACTGTGGTGATGTATGCATGAGTACTGTGCTAATGTTTTGACCTCTCGCTGTAACTATCAATAGAACCCAACATTTTTTAATCTGTTGAAGCACTATTGCTAGTGTCACTATCAGTTTCCATAGTATATGAAGTGTGGAGAGGATTAGAGGATAAGTTGGGTGAACTTTCCTAAAAGTGTACATCCTTCTCCAAAAATATCTCATATGTCTTAGGATCCGTAAATTTGTATGCCTTAATGCCATCCTCATATCAGATGAAAGTACAAGGCCTTGGTGGTGGTGCCTTGCATCCCCTAGAAGATATGTTTACCCATGTTGGACAACCGAAAAGTGTTTCACAACTAGTTTTCTGCCACACCACACCTCAAAAGGAGTCTTACCATCTAAGGCATTATGAGAAGACCTATTAAGTATTTAAGTGGCACTATTGATAGCTTTGACTTCAAGTGTTGGATCAAGAGACTTGGCTTGTATCATGCAACTTTCCATGGACTTAAGAGTTTGAATCCTCAATGTTGCAACATTTTTCTTTTGTAGACTGAATGTTGGTGGATTTTAAACATCAATACTCTCAAGTTTACAAAAATCTTTATTCTTACATTTGCATATTTACTTTCATTGTCCATCTGAAGAACTTTGATAGATTTCCTTGATTGGTGTTCAACATGACTCTTGAAGGCTTGAAGCTTATCAACCACTTCATTCTTATGATGAAGAAAGTAAACCCATGTGTTGCATGAAAAGTCATCAATGAAAGTAAGGATGTAGCAGCCTTGGCTGACTAATGTCACTACAAAATGACTTTCTAGTACCATGTGAACCAACTGAAGAACAAATGGAGCTCTTGAAGACTTCCCTTTATCAAACTTCTCCTCAAGATGCATATCCATTGAACATGTTGAACATTCACCCTTAGAAAAGTTGATTGGAGGTAGACCTTTGACCATGTTTTTGGAGCAAATTTGTTGAAGATTGCAAAAGGCAAGATGACCATACTGCTCATGCCATAATTTGATTTGTGAATTAGATTGAGTTAACAAGGCATGTGAAGGAGACTTAGGAACAAAGTGGGAGAAGGAATAAAGCTTCTTGTCATGATTGACTTTCCCCACTATAACCAATGAATTATCTTTGAGATTGTGCACCATTATTGAATCTAGAAGGAACTTAACTTTGTTGCCATCTCCAAGGTGAGTGATTTGAAAATTTGAGAGGAGATTAAAGCTAAGGTTTGGAACATAGAGAATGTCTTTGAACTCCCCATTTTCCATCTCCACATGTCCTTTCCCTTCAACTTTCATTTTAGTATCATCTCCCACAAAGATGTGAGGTACCTATGACTGCTTCAATGAAGAATAGTCTCCCTTTGAAGAACCCATATGATATGAGGTACCTAAGTCAAGAATTCGTTCCAATGAAGAACTTAAACCATCCATAAGTGCTTGCCCTTTTCCCTTTGAAGTGGTTAGAGTTGAATCTTTGGAAGCATTTGGCACTTGAATTTTTTTCTTCTTGAGTAGATTTTCCAACTCATCAATTCTTTTAGTCTTGTAATGATGCTCATCATGATCTGATTTCTTGTAATATGCACAAATTTTTTTTTCCTTCTTTTCATTATTTCCCTTCTTGTTGGAAGAAGAATTGCCTTGTTGTGAGGAGGATTTTTGTGTCTTAGATTGTGATTTTTTCTTCCACTACTTTTTCTTGTTGTTGTTATAATATCTGTCTCCTTGACTTGAGTGGTTCTCATCACTAGCCACCAATGCTTTGGTCTTTGATGATGTGAGAAGTCTCATATCTATCAAGTGAGATTGTTCAAAAATCAACATTTCTACAAATGTATCAAAAGTAGGCTTTTGGAAAGTAGTTCCCATGGTCAACCTATGAGTATTATAACTTGAAACAAAGGAAGCATATTATGAAGGTAGCCTCTTAAGGATGTGATGAATCAACTTATCATCCTTCATGGGATTACCACAATCTTTAAGTAGTGCTCTAAACTCATTAGCTTTTTTGATATAATCTTGAATTGTGTCAAAATTCTTTGGATCCAATAGAAGTAGATTGTCCTCAATCTAGAATCCAATTTTCTCATCCACCTTATCATACAATGATTCAAGTTTGAACCAAGTAGGTTTGGCTTCCTTGAAACTAGAAATGTTGAAGAAGAGATCTCTATGTACACAACTCCTTATAATTCCTAAAACCTACTGGTCTTTAGTTTTCCAATCAATGAGTGTTGTAGCATTAGTGGGTTTGGGAATTGTACCATCAACATAAAGACTTTGACCTTTTTCCATTAATCTCCTCCATGTAATCTTTCCATGTAGAATAGTTGCATGAGGTTAGAAGTGGACCTTTAGGTGAACCCATGATGTAGAAAATGAAAAGAGCACGAGAGAGAGAGAGAGAGAGAGAGAGAGAGAGAGAGAGAGAGAGAGAGAGAGAGAGAGAGAGAGAGAGAGAGAGATACAACAACACAATACGCACCCCCCCTTTTCACTCACTCAAAAAACCCCCCCAAAAAAGATGTTTTTGGAACTTTATATGTAGTGTGTGTACAATAGGCCACTTGTAAAAATGTACAAAGTGGACTTCTAATTTTTTTTTGTTTATAACTTCTTTTTGAGGCTCAAATCTATCACTAAGCACTGTAGCTTAGATGTACAACAATTTTGAAAATTAATCAAAGCATTACAATGCAAAAAAGGCCCTAAGTATAAAAGTGAGAATTTTTTCCACACAACCCTATAATTTGATTGTAGATCTAGAAATTAGACAAAAAGTAATGCACTTTCAAAAAAAATAGAACCTAAAAATGTTTCCAGATGAGCCTGTACGAAGTGTTTCAAATTGTAAAATGTAGGATTTGACAAGTACAGTTGCCAAAATATGTAATTTCTGACAAATCCTTGCACCAAAACTAGAAAAGAACACCACTACTAAAAAGTTAGAAAATTCTACCCAAAACAAAAAAAAATTGCACCTAATTTGGAGTCTGCATGATTGAGTTATGGCCTCTCAAAGTTGGACTATCAAATCAAAACTTCATCTGGAGAGGGGTCTGGACATAAATTTGAGAGCTTAAATTTGAGGATCAAATAGTTGTTGTAGTAGTTGAAAAATGCAAGGGAATGATGGTTAGATGGTCATCAAATTTAATCCCATGAAATACTGATGCAAGAAAAAAAATCAACCTCCTTTGTTGATGTAGTAGGCTGACAAAGCGGACGGTTGTATAAAATATTGACACGTGATTCCATGGTCATACAAAAATGTTTGGAAAATTTTGATAGGGCTCCTTGTGTGCACTGATTTGGCAAGTATAGTTGGCATGTATGTGTCATTCATGTGGTAGTTGAGATAATGTCCACATGTGCGGGAGTAGCGCCACGTGGCAGGGTTTCCAGAGACACTGGCCATGTGGAGGTGACACTTGGCACTTATGCAATGGTCATTAGAATGTTTATGATTTCCATGAAAGTCTAACACAGACTAGAATATTCATCACCGGGAGGAAACATAGTCACGATAGACCAAATGGAAAATGTTGCCAAGATTTTTAAATGTTGAGGTGGGTTTTTTGTTGCTATCGTCGAGCCAAAGGGGTATTTGCAGGTGCTGGGAACTTGTTATATGGTGGTCAAGGCCAAAAACCTATGACAATGATGGGTTCTAACCACCAGGGAAGATAGGAGTTGCTAGGTTGCAGAACAACAAACAGAGAGTTGAGCCAAAGTCACCTTCTGCGATGGCTAGTGGTTAGTTGGACTTCAACAAATGTTGCCAAAAATTGACTCTCAGTGTCAACTTTGACACTGCCAAAAATTTGTGGAGAAGACAGCACCAGAGGAGGTTTTATGGCTAGCAGGAGGTGGGAGTATTATCCCACATTGACCCTACGGTAAAATTCAATCCCATTTAAAATGAAGCTTGCACATTGTAAAAGTAATAAGAAGCCTGTTGGGAGATGTGTGAGCCAAATGTAGTTATCAAGCTTGGCTAGTACTTTGTGTATGCCAAAAAATGTAAAATATTCTACCAATGTATGGTCCACTAAATAATAAATGAAGGAGGAATATTCATAATATACAAGGAATATTCCCTATGGGAGCCCAGGCATCACTGTCCGATTTTTGAAAAAAATTCTCTTTAGGGCTGACTAGCCAAAAAAAAATTCAAAAATACTATTCGAAAATTGCAAAGAAAAAAAGAAAATATCGATCTGAATCAAATGAAATTGTAGATCTGAAGAACGGTCATTCCAAACTTGCAAATCTGGCCTTTGGGTGCCGGTTTGCAAAAAAAATTCCTCAAAATTGACTTTAGCCTAGGGTAGGAAAATTTATAGACGATTTTCACCGAATTGATGTTTCGAACACAATGGCAAGGTCCATTTTGGCTCTAGACACTCCCAATTTCTATGATACTCTGGATCTGGGTTGAGGTACTAAATCAAAAATGGTCTTGAATGGCTAAGTGAAGAGAATCTCCCTGAGTTTTGATACAATGTAAGAATTTTCCTTAGGAAAAAATTCACCCAAGATCAAAGAACTCAAGCACAAGCACAATAGAAAACCAGAAAGAGTATGATCAGAATATCAATATATATTTGACTCAATGTGAAAGTACACTTGGAATGCCTATATATAAAGGCCTTTGAAATGCTTCTAGAATGCATAGGCATCAACAACATGATAAGTCATACAACCAGGCACATGTCCACTAGATATAAGTTATCCTCCATTAAGCACAAGAGTAAGTGTAATGATGAGAGGATAAGTCTACAAAGGTGTAGCATGCAAAATAATGTTGTAGACACCATGTGCTAAAATAGGAGTGAGAATAATTATATTGTCTATATGACAACTCAGTTAATGATGCAAACTCCAGTGTTTAGACAATATGTACTAAATTAGAGTTGCTTACTTCTATGTTGTCAACATAACAACTCATAAAAGTATGCAAACTCCTAAGTGTCTCACTAAATAAGTAATAAAATAATGCAATATAATAAAATAATGCATTAACCTAAGTAAACTCAAGTAAAGTGTAACTAGTAAATAAGTATTTACACAAATAGAGTTGCTTACTTTTGTGTTGCCAACATGACAACTCATAAGAGTACGCAAACTCCTATGTGTCTAACTAATAAATAATAAAATAATGCTTTTACCTAAGTAAAATTAAGTAAAGTGGAATAAATAAATACTTATTTACACCAACAAGTCATATCATTGTTACTCTCTTACCATTGTAGTAGTGTATTAAATCTCTTAACAAAGTTATCCTAATAGTTATTTGCCAAATCCTCTAACAAGGTGGCATTTCTAGATTGAAGTGTCTAAAGAGCTCTAACAAGGCCACTCCTAACAGGGTGATTAAATCCTCTAACAGAATCACACCTAACAGTGTGTTTAGTAACATTTTATAAGTTTACCTCCTAAAAGGGCTCACTTCAACAAAGTGAAAAATAGTAACTAGTTACAATTGGTGGTTTTTCCCAAGTTAGGTATCTACATTAAATCTTGGCACCACTTGTGTTCATGCTATTTATTTTATGTGTATGAAACTATGTTGATTAAGGTTAATCATGTTTAACATCTTAAAAAGATATGCATATTATTATTTTTTGAGTAGCAATTGTTATTATAGTACTTGTTGAGTTGCAATATATTATTAGTGTTAACTGAGTGCCTGAGTCTTAATCGAATGACAACAGTTTCAGCAGAGTTTGTGTTTTTTTCTAACATCTAAGGGATCTAGGATTTATTTTAGTAGTAACTGATTCACCCCTCCCCTCTCAGTTACTCCTATTATATTTCCAACATAATGGATATATTCTCCATGTATTTTTTATCCTATTCTTCACCATATCTTTCACTTTCACCAATGTAGTATTTGAGACCTCTGGGAGCCCTTCCTTCTCTCTTCTCTAGACTAGCTCAACCTATTCCATATTAGGTAAACCTATTCCTTCTCAAGTCAACTTGTTCCCTTCGAATTTGACCTATTGAAAAATAATTTTGGAGCATAGAACCCAAAGTTTCTCAAACTTTCCAATTATTTTTCTTTACACTCTAGTCATCATGTCTATTTTACCACCCAAAATATAGTATAAAAGGAGGCTTAGAGGATTAATTTTCACATCAAGAATTCACAAGACATCCACAAGACATCAAGCAAGGAAGGAAAAGAGTTCATGAAATAAAGAAAGCTAGGTTTCTTCAAGGACCCTTTGTGAGAATCTTTTCTTCAAGATCTAGCATATTATTGGCCATTGAGGGAGGCGATCTACATTGAGGATTTCATCATCTTCTTCATTGATGCACATTTACATCCATGGCTCTAAGATGTGGTTATGATAGATCAATTTCAATTGTGGGGATATCTACATCCTTCATATCGAGTTCAACATTTACAAAATACAACACAATAGAATCCTTATTGACAAGAGTTTTTACAAGCAAGGTGAATACCTACATTTATCTTGTTTCCTTTACATATATTTCCATTTCAATTCCAAGGTTGATTCCTCAATCTAAGGATTGAATAAGGAAATCCCTCCCCCACTCAATAATAAAAACCTAAATTTTGTGTGTATAAAAGAAAGATAGCGAAAATGCAATTAAAAATCCAAAACTAACTTTTTGAGAGTTTTCCAAAAGATATTGGTTCAAATTCATTACAAGTCCTTGGAGCATGACGACCTCATGGGAATCATCATGCATAGCTACAACCAGGTTGACCTTTTCTCTTCTCTTTGGCCATAGAATACATTTCAAGATTTTTACGAGTTTTTCATTTTGTTCAAGGAATCTAAGGAGGGAATTTTGGAATTTAGCCTAGAGATTTGTACTTTTTGGAGCAAAATGTCATATTCCTCTACACATTTCAAGTTGTTTCCTTTATATTTCATTTAATTTCATAGTTTTAGCATAGTCTTTATCTTAATTGGGTTGATTGTATATAATTTATATCTATATCAAGGTCATTTAGTCAATTAGTTTAATTTGCTATCCAAATTATCACACATGTGATAATGTTTATTTCCTTGTATTGCATTCATTTCTACAATTTTAATTTATTATTGGAATCCCTTATTTTATTTGGGTCTTTCTAATCTAATTTGGACCCAAGAAGGATTCATAATGGGAAATTCCCTTTACCCCAACACACACATATATTTGAATGATTTTTTGTGAAAAGTGGTGGCCTACATCCTATTAAAGTACTTCTATTTTCCTCATAAATAGGTTTAATCCAATTTCTTATTGAATATTTAATCTCAAACCATTGATATATCTTTCTACTTTTTCATTCTCATCCCTATTCCCCCTCTAATGCATAACTTGTGAAATTGTTCAGCATATGTCATGACATCCATATCCCTTTGTTTCAGGTTTTGCCTCATTCTTTTTGTTTTTATATTAAAATCATGTGGTAAGAATTTCCCTTTTACCATTGCCTTCATTCTCTCCAAATTTGAAATCTTGTCAAGCCCACTTGCCATCCTTTCACTTTGTACAACTATCCACCAAGTGAGTGTTTTACCCCTTAATCTATATTAAGACAACTTCACCTTTCTATATTCCTCAACATCCTCTAAATAAAAGTGGTTCATGTTAGAATTCTTTAGAATAACTAAGAGGGGGATGAATCAATTATTCAAGGTCCAATAATGTCCAATAAAAATTTTTCTAATAAAACATGAGTAAATCAGAAGTACTATCCTTTTACTTTCTTATCATGCATGCAATTAAACATTAAAAATTCATGAAAAGTAAACATGCATCACACCATAACACAAAGGATTTTGATGAACCAAAAACCTTCCAGGAATAAGAAGGTAAAATTGGGGTGGGGATGACACCCACAAAATAACTACACAATTGATTTCAACCACTTATGATGGTTTTCCCTATTAAAGGCTTTACACACTATAAGATGTAACACTGTTAAAGGATTTCTACACCCTATTAGGAGTGTGCCTTGTTAGAGGACTTAAGAACATTCAACTTAGAATGTCACCCTATTAAAGGATTTACATAGAGCTCTAAGGCTCACCCAAGTCCATGGGATTTACAGTCACCTTCTCAAAAGAATCTTTCATCCCTCTCTAAGGATCTTCTATCCTCCTCCTGAGGATCTCTTTATCCTTCTCCTGAGGATCTCTTTATCCTTCTCCTAAGGCTTATCCACCTAGCTATTAAGCTAACCTAGCAATGTAGGATTTCAATATCTAATACAATGGTAAGAGAGTATTAGAAGGGTTTTGACCTGATACAGATTGCAACCCCAACTGTGTAGATTTTAGGTCACTCTTCAGTTCTTTTCTTTGCTTGGCTTTTCTTCCTTGCAATGAAGACAGCTTGCTCACCCTTCAAGATCTATCTCCTTGAGTTCTTTCACTCATTATGTCGATGTACTCTATGGTCAGTTGATCAACTCAGAGCCTTGATGCTCTGTTCTTACTCCTCTTGGCTTCTTTGCACGACCACACTTATGACCAACTCCCTCTCATACATGCACACTTGATCTCTGACCTACAACTCCTTATATAGAAGTTTTGTTCTTCCTTTCCCGCTCAAATCTTAATTTGATCTTGAGAAAATAGTATTGTTTTCCCTCCAATTGTTTCTTCTAGAAACTTCATGATAAGTCCACTAGCATTCACATTGAATTGGTTTGCATGGTTTACATAAAATTTTGTGACATCTACTCATCATCCTTATCATCCAACTAATTCAAAAAAATTGATGTAACAACCTTAAAGTTACTGATTTGGTGAATCTTTGACTTAACAAATAATGCAGAAACTCAACATCATTGGTTTACTAATGCTCAGCTCCTTCTGTGTTAATGCAATTAGATTTCCACAATCCATCATAGTTATGTAAATTAGTTTCTAGATTAGATTGTGTGGATATTTTTACCATCAATGTTTTGAATCACACTATAATGCCCCGCCAAGGGATCCAAAGAATTAACATAGAATTTCACTAAGTATAGTAGCATTTTTTTTTTTTTCCATAGAAGTAAACATCACATATAACTTATGCACAATAACGAAAGCAATAGCATTGTCCATCTGAAAATAAACATAACAGATTACATTCTTTAAGATCCCTTAACATTGAATTACATACATGAATCCATCTAGCATAACATCCACATGAAATAATAATGATACATCCAATATACAAATGTCCTTTCTGAATTACATTCCAGAATGCACAATCATCCACTGTACATGTCACAGGGTATGATAGGCACAAAGAATATACATATATAGAATAAGGTACATCACCTATTCTCATCCATGATACATCAAAGTAGAGATAATCACATGATACAGCATCATAGAGAACATATACATCCATCATAAAGATCAAACATAATAAACTAAGTGCACAGTTCCTCCCAACTGTCAATAGCATCATTATACCATCATGGATCCTAGCCATCCCTCCGTGCGTAACATTCCAAATCACCGAAGAGATCATCGGTATTACATAGTAGGAATATCACTCCTAATAAATACAACATCATATGTAGAAGTAATCTAACATGCAAATAAAAGCATAAGATAGCATCATCTAACATATGCTAATCATCAATGAAAAAGGATACATATCCACCATCATCATGAAGGACGCATCAGCCACGATGTCTCAATGAATCTCAAAATGATAAGATTGGAAAATACACTACCACCCGACCGCGTGGTACCAAAGTGGTTCACTCCCACTGTGCTGAGGAGATAATCTCAAGTCCCAAACAGGCTATCAAAATCACATAGCACAAATCTCCATAAGTCCAGGAATCCTAAAAGTATACTAACTCAAAGGTTCCAATCACAAAACTGACATCTAATCCCAGAGGCACACAATGACATGTAGGAACCTACTATGCAAACGGGAAAGTGTCATTGCATTTATCATGTACAAGTTGCCCTGGTAGTTAGCTAAACTCCACGGGTCCATACTGATTTCATGCATCCACTAGTATCCTCTCATACTGACGAGGCATACTACAGAATGCAAGGTTGCAACCATGCATCTCACTACTCCCATCCTAGCTTGTACAAGCACTCAAGGCATGGGCAAGAACAAAACACTTATCTTTTTAGGTTCATTTAGTTAGTATTAGGTGTGAATGTTATCACTTATTAATCCAACTAACAATGAGTTACCTTGGTAGCCTCTTAGGGCCCCGGCCCCCATTGCAAGCCACTTCCCGTCACTACATGTAGATATCCTACCCTAATGCTCATGGACTCAAAAATCTCAAAATCACAAAAGATAATCCATAATAAAATCATCAAATATGCATAAAAGCATCAAATCTCCATGAGCTAACATCCATAGAAAATCATGAACACAACAGCTCTCTATTGGCAACTAAAGTATCACTGATAATCAAATATCCAATGGTTCTCAATAACCAAAATATATATCTCAATCATACTGATCGAAGACTCCAAAAATGGTTGAGTCAAACATGTCACAACATGACATCATCAAGAATAAATCCACATCTCAATCCCATCATGGTGACTAGAAAATAATCAAGGATAACTGATCAATGACCAAAATAATGGTTAGGTCAAGAGTCTCATACACAAGAATCTCAACTATAACAATTAGTAATCACATCCAATACATAGAGCATTCCATCACAAACCATGGTTGGGTTTATAAAGATCGAGATTAAAACATCATCATGACATCACAATCACATAACCCCCAAGCCTCTGGTAGACGTCCTATACTGGTCAACACTAGTCAACCCAAAACCCAAAACAATAGCATAAAGAATACACAATGTAAACACATGTTTTGGTTTTGCTAAGTTTTCAAATTTGAATTTAAAAGTCTCAGTTTACGTTTTTCCAAATTATATTAAGTGGAGAAATTTCACGTTTTTCCTAACCCATGTATTTGTTTGATAGATAAAAATTTCTCCCCAAAACTATTAGACTCAATTTTCTAATTAATCTAATAATATTTTGTTTATATAACATTGTTTGAAAATTGACACTCTCAATGAATCAAAACTTCGATTATATATGCTAATAACTAATCTTAATTAAACTGAGTTTAATTAAATTAATTATTAATATCTCTTCATAATTGACAAGCTCAATACCAATATTTTAAATCATTAAAAGAGTGATCCATTAATTTAGAACTTTATAATATTCATTTATAATTAATTATATATACATATATATATATACATACATAAATATATATATATATATATAATAACATTTAATAATTAATGATATTGCAACAAAATCGAGATTCATATCCAAATCTCATATGAAATAACATTGCAAATAAAACTTTATATAATTTAAAACCAAACTCAAATCGCAATGCGATTTTAAAATTGCGCGGCCCAATACATCTGCACCGCAGGTACACTGCGGATCGCAGGTACACAGCGGTCGCAGGTACCCTGCAATCTCGCAGGCCTGCGGTGGGTGGGGTATATAATACCCACCCAACATCATATATATTTTATTTTTTTTAAACACGATTTTCAATAACATTTTTTATAAAAACGTTCCCATGCGATATGAAATACTATTAACATGAAACTCTATCGTGATTTGACATTCGATTATTATATAAATAAATATATACATGTATATATATACATATGTATGTATATATATATATATGGGTATATATATGTATATATATATATATATATATGTGTATATATATACATGTAGAGTTTATCACCATCATAGCACATACATATATATATGTCTATAATGATATATACGTATATGTGTATGCAGATTCAAGAATATACACAGTTTACTTAGAAATTCTAATTTTTAGAATTTGTCTTTAAATCTTTGATCTTCAAATTTATCCAATAAATAATCTAATGGGTTTGGTTATGAATTTAAACCCTAGCCCCGTTTTCTTTCAGATCTATGCATAGAAAGATTTCCACATAAATTCAATTGCCCATATTGAGAATGCATACAATAAAAATATGAAATTCCTTAGAAGACATATGGAAGACATGAAGAAGACAGGGAATGCAAGATGCAGAAATAGCATAAGTAAAATCACAAGAATCTACCCGAATTTTGATGCTAATTCACTCTTCCTCAGAAAACTCGCAAAGCAAGCTCCCTTCTTCAGAATTCTCGAATCCTCCAATGCTCCAATTGCACTCCAAACGCTATGTCTAAGCTTCTAGGAATGCATGAATATAAAGAGCTCTCAGGAAACCTCTAGAATGTTTCTAAAAACAGCTAGAAGGTGTCACCAACTAAGCATGGGTCTTTTCCAACCTTCAAGATGAACCTTAGGGTTGTAGACACCATGTGCTTAATTGATGCACAAACCCCCGTGTTGCTGACACATGAGAAATAGAGAAGTGCGTTAACTCCCATGCAAGCTTATAACTCCAATTCACTTTTTATATAATTTCTATTTAAATATTTATAACTTTCATCTTAACTTTTATAACTTTTTTTATTATTATTATTTATTTATTACTTTATTATTATTTTATGATTATTATTAATTTTAATTTCTAATTTTCTTTTATTTAATTCATTTTCCTCAATAATTCACATTTAATTAATTACAATCAAAATATCAAAGATCATGATATTTTATTAATTTTCTCCAAAATAATTAATTTATTAATTAAATCTATTTATTAAGACTTAATTAATAAAAAATTCACCATAGACCTCCAAGATAAAATATGAAAACCCATCATAGAACAAATCATACAAAATTAGTCTAAAGGGTTAAAAACCACGAAATATGCCATCTGACACATTCGGTGGGTACTCAACTCTGATACTTGTCCTAACTCACTAGGACAAATGGTTTAAGGGTTTGGGATTTGGACTTGAGAATTTATCTCCCTTCTCTTATCATTGAGATAGTATAATAAGGTACGCTCATCCTGGCAATTCAGGGAAGTCGATACCCGGTACCTGCAACTTGCAGAAAAACCATGCATGTACATACAATATATATAATGCTAAGCTAAACAGATAATGGCAGGAAGTGGTGCATCATGTAGATCCTAACTAAGCAGGTGACTACGACTCCCTTCCTTAACCACATCAGAAATGCCATACAATAAGAAAACATGCACACCATACACATGCAAGTATGGGGTAAGTATCCATAATAAAACAAATGAGATAATATACCATCTAACTAATCATCATTAATAACTGAAAATAGTATAATGATCATCATACATACATGAAATGTAAAGTCTAAATGATCTCATCATATATCAACTGAATCCATATCATAATATCTGATAGTGTCAAAACAATACCACTAAACCATCAACATAAAACTAGTCCATCAAAGTCTGATAATAATAACAATGTCTAGAAAAGATGTGAACGAGGGTAGGCACTACATCCACCCCCCCTTGGGTTAGGCTTACTCCTGGAAGCCTACAAACAAGTAGGGATATAATTCCCTCAATCTAGCTGCATCCTCCCAAGTAGCTAAAGAATCATCAGTAGGGTCCCATTGGACCCTTACCTGCTCGATGGTTTGACCCCTAAGGGTCAACCCCAGCTGCTCCAGAATATGAACCGGCTCCAAAGCCAATTGCCCATCCTCTACCTGCAATGCATTCCAATCAAGAACATGCACAATATCAGGAATATACTGCCTAAGCACTGAAACATGGAAAACATCATGAATGTGAGCTAGGTTGGGCGGTAGAGCAAGACAGTAAGAAAAATCCTCTCTAGAATCTCGAATGGTCCCACAAAGTGAGGTGCTAGCTTAGAACCCTTTCCATATCGGATCAGACTCTTTCACAGTCGCACTCTCAAAAAAACCTTATCACCCACAGCAAACTGCTTATCAGTCCTATGAGCATCAGCATACTTCTTCTGCCTATCCTGTGCCGTAGTCAAGTGCTCACAGATACTCACTACCTGTTGCTCCATATCACAAAGCATCTAATGACCCAACAGGATGCGATCTTCAAGACTATCCCAACTCAATGGTGTACGACAAGGACATCCATATAATGCTTGAAATGGTGCCATACCAATACAACTGTGATATCCGTTGTTGTAAGAAAACTCCACTAGGTAGAGATAATCCTCTCAATGTGTCTGCCTATCCATCACATACATCTATAACATATCCTCCAAAACCTGATTCACCCTCTCTGTTTGACCTTCAATCTCTAGATGATATGTTGAACTGAAGTTTAACTACACTCCAAGTTCATGCTGCAGCGATGTCCAGAATGTAGATGTGAATACAGGATCCCTGTCAGAAATGATCTTTCTAGGAATACCATGTAATCTCACAATATCACGAATAAAAACATTAGCTATAGAAGCTATTATGTAGGAAGACCTAATCGGTGAAAAATGCACCACCTTAGTCAACCGATCAACGGTGACCATGATAGCATCATGACATCGAACTGTCATAGGTAATCCTACTATAAAATCCATGGAGATGATATCCCACTTCCAAGAAGGAATGAGGTTAGGCTGCAAAAGTCTAGCCGGGTGCTGATGTTCTGCCTTACCTCTCTGGCACTCAAGGCACCTAGCCACAAAATCAGCAATATCTTGCTTTATCCCAGACCAAAAGAAAAAACATCTCAAATCAGCATGCATCTTCTTGACACCTGGATGTGCTGAGTAAGGTGTATGATGGGCTTCTGCCAGTATCAAGGTGCGAAGCTCATCTGAAAATGGCACATAAATCCTCCCCAAATGTCTCAAAAGACCATCTGACTCTCGAACATAGCCTGCAAACTTACCTTCCAAAGATCTTCCTGAATCAATCCCTCTGCACACTTCCTGATACCATGAATCCATAGGAAGTGCCTAAAGAATCTGACTCCTCAAATCCACACTAAGAGTCATCGATGATACCAAATGTCTCCTGTGACTCAAAGCATTTGCCACCACATTCTCCTTACCCTGAATGAACTTAACCTCAAAATCATACTTGCATAGAAACTCCATCCATCGCCTCTGGCAAGCATTCAAATTAGGCTGAGTAAAAATGTACTAAAGACTACGATGATCATTGTATAGCTCAAATCTGTGCCCCAACAAGAAATGTCTCCACCTTGTCAAAGCATGAACTACTACTGCTAACTCAAGATCATGTGTAGGATAATTTAACTCATGATCCTTGAGCTTGCATGATTCATATGCAATCACCCATCCATTCTGCATCAACACTGCCCCAATCCCTTCAAGAGAAGCATTTGTACATACCATGAAATCACCTTCTGGATTTGGTACAGCTAGAATCGGTGCACTGGTCAAAAGCTCCTTGAGCTTCTGGAAAGCTTCCTCACATTTCTCTGTCCATACGAACTTCTTTCCTTTCCGTTGAAGAGAAGTGATAGGATGTGCTATCCTAGAGAAGTTCTGGACAAATCTGCGATAATAACCTACTAAACCCATGAAACTATGAATCTCTGACACATTAGTCAGTGTAGGCCAATCTATTATCGTCTGAATCTTTGCAGGATCTACTGAAATACCATCCCCTAAAAAAGACATGAGCTCATAAAACTTATGCTCATACTCGGTCACTGACAAAGTGTACTGTCTGAGATTATGAAATTCATCAGCCCTTTGTTGTTTCCATTCCTCTGGTAGGAATCGTTCACGAAAACTCTCTGGGAATAATTCCCATGTGACACTGCTCATAGTGATTCCCAACTTCTTCTCCTCTATCGTCCATCAAGTGGCCCCAAAATTTTCTAGATTAGTGATTACAAACCTTGCCTTAACATTGCTATCGAACTCCTGCATGGTAAAAATCCTTTTGAGAGAGATAAGCCACTTTTCAGCCACATAACCAGAACCTTGCCCATTAAAAGGCTTAACCTTGGGTCTTGAAAGATCCTTCATCTAAGTAGACACAATGGACCTCTGACATTCCTTCTGAGGACTTCTAGATCTAGGTCTATGCTCTTGTTCTGTCTGATGCACTTTAGGTTGTTCTTGAACAGGAGGTAGATGTTCTAGAATAGTCTGCATCATCTACCTCAAGCTAACCTCTTCAAACTCAGCTTGGTCCTCTCTACGGCTCTCTTCTTGCTGCCTACCAGAGTGCTCTTCCCTACTCTCTACATGAGCCAATCCCTCATGAGCAGACTCATGGACACTGATAGTTCTGCCACGACCACGGCCTCTACCACAGCCTCTAATAGAAGACCTAGTCCCAGATACCATCCTACAATAGTACAAGGTACTAAGTTCAATTCTATGTTTAAGTTTAAGTAAAAATTTCTAGTTTTGAAACTAAGTGTTGAAGTATGAAAAATATCCAAGTAACAGTTTGAGTCCTGTGTTTCAATTCACCTAGATCAAGTTTGGAAATTACACTTAATAGTTCATAGTCCTAGTTGTTCCAAAATACTCAGAGCTCCCAATGTAGAAACTCAGGCTCTGATACACACTACGTGATCCAATGTTTTGAATCACACTACATGATCCTTCTATGTTACTCAGCTTCTACTACTTTTACTGATGCTTGACACCTAAAGAAATTTTCTCAACATCCATTACCTTTATGCTCAACACCTGACCATGTCTATGTCACTCAGCACTTGAATATCACTTGGCTCTTGTATCATGCTTGGTACCTGAAGTCACTCGGCACTTGATCTTCACTTGACACCTAAAGGTTTCTCAGCACCTAAAGATCACTCGACACACACTAAAGTTTAACTTGCTTGGCTTCAACTGAGAATCTTTTCAGCTCTAACTAGCTTGCTTGGCTCTCTCCAATGAACTTAGTTAGGCTTTACAAATGACTTAGTTAAACCTTACATCTTTGTTGTGTCTTAGTGTGTCCATCCTCTTAGAGTATGTCATCAATACTCTATTTCATCACTGGCTTAATTCATCCTTCTACTTCTTTACAACATCATAACTTCAACCTTTCTCTAGGTGCTCTAGTTACATCTTATTGATTGCCACCTCCTTGTTAATCAACCAATTGATAGTACTTGGATCACTTAAGAAATTGTCATTCTTGCAAGTAGCAAGTTTGGCATCAATGACAAAAAAATGATTGAAAACATTCTTTACCAGTTCCATTATTCTTCATTCATGATCTTTTCAATCATTTCCAACAGTTCACTAATGCCTAAATCCATCAAAGTACCTCTTTGCTATCTATCTTTCCATGGTAGATAGGTTAGTCTATATTTCCTCTTTCACTTATCCCTTGGACTACCTTTACTAGTATAATAAATCTTCTTTCCTCAATGTCATCTTTCTCTTTTCCATGTTGCACTTTCTCATGTCTTATCTCTTCATGATCGCCTTCTTCTTCATCAAAATTATGGTGCCCCATTCTCAACTATACTCTCTCCTTTTCTAGATTCTTTATTATTTCCAACAACTATAATCTCTCTCTCCTTACAATCCCCTCTTCTCTTTCCTTAGTTGCTTCTAATTCCCTCTTTTGCTTCTCTTTTTCTAATTCTTTCCTTAACTCCTGAATCTCCTAAGCTAGTTGGTTCTTAGGTGTCATACTCTAAAGGTTTGTAGTTTTCCTTCCCCAATGTTCTATTCCCAAGATTTTATACCAATATGATGAGGAGTAATGGTTGTTTTAATGCTTTGATGCTAATTATTTGTCTAAATGCTTCAAATGGTTCTTAAGGAACTCAATGACTTATATAGCCAAAAACATGAATACCACCTTCTTAATGGTTAACAAGAATTATAAAAACTTATTGTCAACCAATCTAGTCCAAATTATCAACTTTCAAAACCTTAAGTTCTTATTACATGCACAAACTCAATCTATTGCCACACTAGGACTAATTCCCCAATTAGCCTTGTTATAGTTGTTTATTCCTATTTTATCAAAACCTTTTCAAACAACCTTCAAAAAAATTACAATTATAAAAACTCATTATAGCCAAATACAACATAGCAAAAAATTAGATATGTTTATTTTGGAACATGTCTCTACTTTTCCACAATTGGCCTTGTTTTAAGCCCTAAAATATCCACTTTTATGAAGGAACTAGTCAAAATACTTATCCCAAATCTAGGATACTTTGTACAATGTTGTATTTTGTCTCAAATCAAAGGATTTTGTAATCAATTTCAACCCAGAACATCAATTCAAATGAAAATCCCAAAACCTTCACCAAAACACCCTAAAAATAAGGGTGAATTGAATCAACACTTCTAGGATCAATTGATGGATTCTACATCATTTCCTTGCCTTTATATAACTAAAATGAACATAAAAATATGGTCTCCTTGTAACAAAATTCATGCAACTATTATAGGCTAGCCACCACTCCAATGCACCAAAATCCTTAAATATCTTAAGGTACCCATGCAAATATCAGTCTTCTTGCTCATTAAATTTTATAATCATTAAAAAAAAAAAATTTAAATTATGAATGGTCAATTTCCCAAGAATCCTTCATTCATTCAATAAATGGACCAATTAAGTTATTCAACTTTTAATCAAACTAGGTTAATGAAAATTTTAAATCCCAACACCTATCAAAACCAAAATGATAAATATGCTCAAAACTAATAAAAAATACCTCAAAAAATGTATAGATTTTGTGTGTTGAAATTTTCAAACCATCCACATTTACAAATCAAACAATATAACTAAGATCTTTGCATGAAAATTTATGATGTACATAGCTTATTCCATTATTCCATCCATACAATCATATGTAAAATCACTATATCTCCTTCCAAGTCCATCCATGGAAATTTATAAGTGTCTTATAACCTCCTTAACTTCCTTTCATTGGTTGTGTAGACACCTAAAAATCCTTTAGAAAATAAAATATTTTTATTTTCTGAAAAAGTCCCTGATGACATCATCATTAATTAATTAATTAATTAATTAATTAATTTTTATGCCATTAAATCCCTTTATCTTAATTTAAAATATTTAATTAAGGAATCCCTCCCAAAAATGTTTAAATCTTAAGACCACTAACCTCTTCCATAATCTTGTAATCCTTCTTTAATTTCGATTAAAGGCTAATCCCATCATTTCCTACCCCTAATCCCAACTCAAAATATTTAATTAATATTAAATATTAATCCTCATGTTTATTAAAAATATTTTAATAAATATCTCCTCAACCCAAACCCTTTAAATAAATAAAACTTTATTTATTTTCTAAAAACCTTATTTATCCTCATCCTAGGAAGTTCTAGACTCTTCTAGAAAGTCTTCATCCTCATCCAAAGCCTAGACTCTTCTAGAAGATGTCAATCCTTATCTTTAATCCTAATCGTAATCCCCTCCTAACCTTGTCACATTCCCTAAACATGGGTTAAGACTTGCTAACCCAAGCCAAAGTTAACAAATATCTCCTCCTTTACCCACCCTCATTAAATGTCATCCACTTGCCCATCTCTAACATCCCTAATCTAATCCTAAACCATCTCTAATCCTACCCTTAATCATTTGCACAATCCTAAACAAGCTTAAGACTTTCCTAAGCCAAGCCAAAGTCTATCCCCTCAAAATATCCCAACCATAAAATTTTATGAAGCCCACAAAGCCATAAATGACTCTTACAAGCCCATTCATTGCTCTTACAAGCCATTTTGAGGGTCTTTATGAGCTTTGAGCCTCCTTTGTTGACCCCTCAACCCCTCTTGCTCTAACCAATGACCCTGTGACATGTGTCACTATCTAATTGGCTGTAAGGAAGCATAATCCATGTTCTCTCCTCTCATTCAATCTAAACCTTCTATAAACTTCCTCTCATCCTTGCATCCTAGCCCTTGGTCCCTCAAGTCCTTTTCCTATTTAAGGAATCCTCTCCCAAGCCATTTTAACACAATCTAGAAAGTAAAGCCATAATGTCATTTTTACATCAAATCCATTCACCAAAATCTATCAAAAATTCTCCATTGAAGCCCATTTGAGCATTTGAGCATACATACATAATCAAGCCATCTTAGCTATCAGACACACCTCTACATCAAGTGATCATCCTCATTGAGAGAGCCTATCCATGGCTCATATTCTCATTTGAAGACTTCACTTTGTCTCTCATGAAGTTATGTTAAATTAGTATGCAAATGCTTTTTGATTGTTTTAATTTGGTGTTTCTAACATACTAAAGTAGCATTACAGGTTGGAGTTGATTAAAATGCATAATAACCTTAAAATAACTTTTCCTCCTAAACTAATCTAACCATTATAATTCAAATTTTGGAATTTATAATATAAGATTTATTGATTGTTTGCAAATTCTAACCTACTAAACCCCTTTATATGAGTTCATAGAATTCTTCTAGACCTTCTAAACCTATCTAGGCCCATTGGGTACTATTCATCCCCAAGACATCATAAAATTATTCCTAGGGTCCTTATCAGGATCCTTAGGACAATTCACCTTTATATTTATATCCTTGTTTCCAAGGTCCATAATTGGTTTTAGTACACTCAAATTTAATAGTTTAGATCTATTTTTGCCTCCATATGTATTCAATATCTTATTTTCTTCAATAGGTGGCTTGGGTGCTCCTGTACTATATATAGATATGTTGACCAATACAAGATAGTCAATGAGTCTAGTGCTAGGTCAAATGCATTGAGATTGTACATTACTTTTATGAACCAAATTGACAATGTTAGGGTTCCTATCAAGATAAGTGCCTCTGAAGAGGACCTTGTAGAGCTTGACTTACCTATCATCTAATTTGATAAACATACCATCAACTCCTTGGAACCATCCATTTCCCTAACACTCATGCACCTTGAACTTGTAGACTGCTTAGAATAGCATCAACTAATTGAGCTCAATGACTTTGCACTAGCCTACTATATAAACATTGTTGAAAATATAGCCTCTTCCATTAATAAACCAACTACTAACATAACTAAAGTAGATATCAAGTATCTTATTAAAAAAAAAAAAGCAAAACCAAAAGAACATGTGCTCTGGTAGTGCAAACCACTTAATGGTAGTATTAGAGCCTACAAAACTAAAAGGAAAATACCTATACAAAGATAAAAACCTCCCTAAGGAACTTGAGGATGAGATAATCAGTGGTTTACCTCATTTTTTCTAAGATAGGGCATTGGTGCTAATAAAACCAACACAAGAAATCAACATTGAAACAACATAAGTGCCTCATATCATTAACTTGGTTGAATCTCTATCTGTAGAGGAAAGTTCTTTATTGAAATGAAAATCAAATTTTCCTTGACTTATTTTGATATGTGAAATCTAAACACTAATATAATAATGCATCATCTATCTATAGCACTAGGTGTCAAACCTATTAAGTAGAAACTCAAAAAGATGAATTCACATGTGGCTCTACTTATAAAAGTTGAACTGGAAAAACTCTTGTAGAAAGGGATTATCAAAGCTATAGATTATGCTAAATGAATATTGGACAACATTCTTAATTCAAAGTATGTCAAGTCTATCAGAGTCTACATAGAGCTTAGAGAATTGAACAACGTATTCCAGAATGATGATTTTCCATTACCCAACATTGATATGATAGTGGACATGACTATGGATTACAAAACTTATTCCATCATGGATAGCTTCTTGGGCTATAATCAAATCAAATTTTCCCCCAAAAAGCAAGAGACCGTTGCTTTTACTTGTGCCTATGGAACATTTTTCTAGAATGTAATGTCATTCAATTTAAATAATGTTGGTGCTACTTATCAAAGGATAATGACTAATATCTTCCAAGATATAATGCATAAAATGATGGAATACTACGTCGATGACACATTAGAAAAGTCTACAAATAGAGAAACTCATCTTAAAGTCTTAGGATTCATCATGTATTGCATGGAGTAGTTTAAAAAAAGGAAAAATCCTAAGAAATATGCATTTGGGGTCACTTTAGGAAAGTTCTTTGGTATATCATATCAAAAAAATAATTTGAGGTGGATCCTAAAAAAGTCCAGACAATAATGGAAATGCCACCTCTAAAGAGAATCAATTAGATGAGGAGCCTATAGGGATGCCTCCAATCTGTTCAAACATTTATCTCCTAGCTAGTTGATAAGGATCAAACCTTTCACCAAGACACTCCACAAGGGAGCTAAGTGTATATGGAATGAGGATTGTAATAAAATCATGAACTAGATCAAGGAATATCTAGCCAATCCTCCAATCTTGATAGCACCTATTCCTAGCAAGCCATTAATTTTGTACATATCAGCTATGTTTCACTAGATTCCCTTATCATCTTCACCATGATTGGTCATGATTCATCCCTATATTCTAAAATCTACTCCTATCTTCATAAGAAAGTAATCCTTAACAATTTATCTAGGAATAAAAAATATCAACCTATCTGCATTGTCACCTATCACACTATCATTTTTGGTGACTTACTCTACTTAGGTGTCTAGAAGGACAGAAATTTGAGTGATTTATTGGAAGTTCATGATGGAATTTATGGGTCTCATTGAAATGGTCTCACGCTCACTTAGAAACTATTTAGAACTAGTTGTTATCGGCCTACTACATAGACATACTCTAATGGATATGTTAAAATGTGGAAACAATGTTAGATAAGTGAAAATTTGATACATGCTCCAATTGGGAGTGCATTCATGTTATCACCCATTAGACCTTTCAACAGTAGGCATTTTACCTTGTAAACATGTTTAGACATTATATCCTTAGGGGTAACATTTATGTTGTTGTCATTAACCTTGCAATAAAGTTCCTATTGATGGACACTCTTTAGGGGTTTGATTTAGAAATTCACCCTATGAAACTAGTCTAATGAAAATTTTTGACAAAGTTTATCAATGATACAAATAAAGGTTTGGTTTCTCATGTGTACACAAATGAAGGACTCATTTTTATATTGAGTATCAAGATATTCTGCACTACCTGTTACAAAATCAATGCCCCAAAGGGATGAATAGTTCATAGAGAATATATCTTAAGATGAAGTGTAGATCTTACATGTTAAAAAATGGATAATTATATAAACACAATTACAAGCATTTTACTTGAAATACTTGGATAGTAATGACGCAAAGTATGCGCTATAGGACTTTTAGGATAAAAACATAATCATACATGGGTCCATTGAAGCTACAACACATCAAATAATGATGTCAGGATATTTTTGGCCTCCTTTGTTGAAGGATATGAAGGATAATGTCTTCTCTTATCATGTGTTCCAAACAAGTGCTACTAGAGAAAAGAACTTGACAATAACATTACAACTAGTGCATGGGGTGTGTCCTTTTGCTAAGTAGGTACTACATTTTATTTGACATGTTAATATACCTTCATTGGAAAGAAATAAGTGTATTCTTACAAGCATAGATTACTATACAATATGTATTAATGTGTAAGTGATTCATAGTTGCACCACACACATCATCATTGGTTTCCTTGAAGAGTGAATTGTCATGAGGTTTGGAATGCCCTTTTTTCGGTATGTGATAATGGTGTCGGATATAATTAATTAATTGTGTGTTGTCTTTGATGTCACACAAATTTCATATCATTATCAGTCAGCATATGTTGAGCTCACTTGAGTAGTAAAGATAGTTCTTAGTGTCTATCAAGTGTTCCTATGTTTGCATAGTTCAGAAGGCAGTGTCTATCGAGTTCACTTAGGCATCAAAGAAAAAGTTGCAGAAAGTGAATGTTAACCAAGCTCACTTAGTTAATGAAAGAAAGTTGGATGGAAATAGTTCTAACCAAGCTCACTCAGTTGCCAAAGGTTTTTTGCAAGCTTTTAGTGTTAACTAAGCTTCTATTGGTTAACAAAGGAAATCATTTCTGAGTTAGTTTCTACTGAGCTAGGTCGGCCAATGAAAGATTTTCTTCTTCTTTTTGTACTAAGCTTAATTGTTTTATCTATTGATTCCAGCCAACTAAGGTGATGAATGTTGATTATTCTAAGTTGTATTTGAGCTGACTTGACAAAGTGAAAGATATAAGTATAAGGTCAAGTTGTGATTTCAAAGTGTGTAATTCATGATGATGTGATTGAAGAACTGGTGATCAGAAGAGGTAGTGAATTTAAAGGATAAGAAGAATATCCTTGTGGAGCAACAAAGTTATATTCGATCAGGAAGGATCAAGTAGAGGCCAAAACATAGATCTATAATCAGCAAATTAGTTGCATTCAAAATAGGTCATCTCATTATTACTCTCTAACCATTGTAGTAGTGATCTAAATCTCTTAACAGAGTTGGCTTAATAGTTATTTGCAAATCCTCTAACAAAATGGTAGTTCTATTGAATTATCTCAAGACCTCTAACCAGGCCACACTTAATAGGATGATTAAATCCTTTAATAGGGTCACACCTAACAATGTGTTTTGTAACCTTTAACAGGGTTGGCTCCCAATAAGGCTCACTTTAGATGAGTGAAAATCAATAACTAGTTGCAATTGGTGGTTTTTCCCAAATTGGGTTTCCACATTAAATCCTAGTGTCATATGTGTTCATGTTATTTTCTATTATGTGTTTAAAATTTAATTAAAGTAATGTTAATCACAAAAAATATCTAAAGTTTTATATGTTAAGAAATTACTAAGCCAATTCAGTTATTACCGAGTTACAACATTTTGTGTGTGTTTATCGAGCTTCAGTAGTATTCAATTTTTCAGTTTGCATTTTTGTACTGACATCTAAGGGATCTGGGATTTATTTTATTAGTAATTGATTCACCCCCCCCCTCTCAGTTACTCCTCTTATATTTCCAATAATTGGTATCAAAGTGTTTCGTGCTTACAAAGAAGGTTTCAAGGACCTAAGCTAAAGATCAAGATGTCTTACAAAAGAGAGATTCCCAGGCTAAACAAAGACAATTTTTTAGCATGGCAAGGACTTGTGAGGTTGCATCTAGCTACCATCAGTGATTTAGGCTACAAGTATCTTGATGTTAAATAGAAGACTCCCACTAGAACTTTATCAGTTGAAGACATTTCTAAAAAGAATAATCATAATATCATGATGATAGATATTGTATCTGCTCTTAGTTGTGTTGAATTTGATGAGGTAAAAGATTGCAAAACTACTTATGAAATGTGGAACAAACTAAAAGATATCTATGGAGGAGATGACAATGTAAGAAGAGCCAAAGTAGGAATCCTTAGAGGAAAATTTGATCAAATGAGAATGAGAGAAGATGAAATCATTGCAAAATATGTGGAAAGGATCAAGGCCAGTGTAAGTGAAATCAAAGCATCTAGAGGAGACATTAAGGAAGAAACTATTATAAGTAAAGTGCTCAAAACTCTTCTCCCTATTTATGCAATTAGAGTGTCTACTATTCAAGAAAAGAGATGTGATCCAAATAACAAATTAGTTTTGGATGCTCTAATTGAAAGATTGATGGATTTTGAATTAGATAACTATGATAACTATGTTCCTATTTCAAAGAATATTGAATCTACATTTAAACCTAAACTCGCACTCAAGGAAGTATTCCAAAGGTAGAGGAAAGTACAAAGGTAAAGTTCCTCTTATCTACTTTTCTTGCGAAGAAGGTCACATTGCTACTAGGTGTCCAAACAAGGTAATCAAGGATGAGAAGAAAAGAAATAATTATAAAGGTAAGAAGGACTCCAAGAACTACAAGGACAAAAGTAATAAATCTTGTTTTATAGCTAAAGATTCTAAAAATAGTGAAGATGAAATGGTATATATTGCTACGAAAGATGAATCTGATGATGAAGGAGATAAGATGGCACTTATCTCTCATGTTAGCAAAAATGATATATGGATTATTAATAGTGGTTTCTCACATCATATAACTAGAGACAAAAAAAAAATTGAGCACATGGAATATTATGATGGAGGTAGTGTAGGATTTGGAAACAATGAACCTTGTAACATAAAAGGAAAAGAATGTATCTTGATAACTAAAGAACTTTTATGTGGAAATGCTTATTGGGTTGAAGGACTAGAGAATAATCTACTAAGTGTGGCATAGTTGAATAACATTGGATTCAAGGTAGAATTCATGAATGGATAGGCCAAACTACTAGATGAAAAAGGATATCTCATTGGATCTAGCAAGCAAACAAAAGGTAATCTATTTTATCTTGATCTCAGTGATTGTTCATGTTTTATTGCTCAAGTAGAAGAAACCTAGTTATGGCACAAAAGATGATGTCATGTGAACTTTAATAATCTAGTTAAGATAAGAAAACATAGAAGAGTAAGAGGTATTCCTAGTTTGAAAAGCCTGAATGGGTTTATGCAAGAATTGCCAAATTGGTAAGATGGGAAAGATTAGCTTCAAAAGAAAAGACTATAAGTTAGAAGAAGTCATGGAAATTGTTCATATAGACTTATGTGGACCTATTGGAATAGAAAGCTATTGTGGATAAAAAAAATCATTCTTTTTGTTGATGACTATTCTAGAATGATGACAGTAATGTATCTAAAAGATAAATTAGAAGCTTTTCAAAAATTCAAGTGGTATTTGGCAAGAGTAGAAAAGGAAATTAGAAAGAAGTTGAAATGTTTAAGATTAGATAGAGGTGGTAAATCCATCTCCCATAAATTCAATAATTTTTGCATTGAAAGAGGAATCAAAAGACATGTATCAGCCCCTAGTACACCACACCAGAATGGGATAGCTGAAAGAAGAAATATATCTATCATGGATTGTGCAAGAACCCTGATGATTGAAAAGAATGTTTCTCTCAAATACTAGAAGGAAGCTATTAGCACTACAGTACAAGAAAGATTCAAACAGAACACCTTATTAGCTATGGTATGGCTACAAACCTAATGTAAGTTACTTGAAAGTATTTGGCAACAAATGTTATATATTGAAAGAATCTAGAAAAGGAAATTTTGATGTAAAAGGTGATGAAGGCATATTTCTAGGATATTCCTACAAAAGTAAAGCATATAGATGTTTGAATTTTTCTACTCACAAAATCATAGAAAGTGCACATGTTAGAATTGATGAGTTTGTAGAAAAGAGTGAAGAAGAAAGTAACAAGGAGCTTGAAGATTACAAAAGATTTATTTACTATGAACCTGATACCCTACCAAATCTATCTGAGAGAAAAGAAGCTTCATCTCATGAGTCTCCAAAAACACAAATAATTACCGAGTTGCAAACAATGCAACTCAAGCTACAAGGACCCAAGTCACAATCAGAGGCTACTGAGCTAGTTCAAACCGAGCCTAATGGACCTAGTCATAGATAGAAGAACCTGAGCTTAAAAAAGAAGATGGTGGAACTCATTCAAAGACCAAAGATCCTATGTTAGCAAGATATGTTAGAAGGCATCATGCACTTGAGCAAATTATTGGAGACAAATCAGATGGAACAATGACAAGAGGCAAATTAAAAGGTACATGTTTGCTTGTTGAGTTTGAATATAGAAATGTTAAGAATGCTCTAGAAAATGAAAGTTGGATTGAAGCAATGAATGAAGAGATAGAACAAATAGAAAATAAAAAAAACATGGACTCTTGTTCCTAGACTAAAGGATAAAAATGTAATTGGTACAAAGTGGTTATTTAGAAATAAGTTGAATGAAGATGGAAAAGTTTCAAGAAACAAAGAAAGATTAGTATGCAAAGGTTATTCTCAAGAAGAAGGTATTGACTATGGTGAGACTTTTACTCCTCTGGCAAGGCTAGAAGGTGTTAGAACCTTACTATCATATGTAGCACATAGATTATTTAAAGTATATCAAATGGATGTCAAATTTATATTTTTGAATGGAATTATTGATGAAGAAGAACAACAATAAGGTTTTGAAGATCCTAGCAAAAGAGACATGGTTTGAAAATTACACAAAGCATTATATGGTCTCAAGCAAGCTCTTAGAGTTTGGTATGAAAGACTTCATAATTACTTGATATAGATCGGTTTTCAAAGGACTAATGATAATAGTAGTCTATATATCAAGGAAGGACTAGACAAGAAGATTGTGTTGGCAGAAATATTTATCAATGATACTCTATTCACAGGAAATGATGACTTATGCAAAGCATTTTTAGAAGATATGAGTAAAGAATTTGAGATGTCCATGTTTGGTGAGATAAAATTCTTTGTTGGATTGCAAATAAAATAGAACAAAAATGGTATCTAAATCACTCAATCTAAGTATATCAAGGAAATACTGAAGAAATTTGGAATAAAAGATTCAAGACCAATCGGAACCCCTATTTCTACTGGACATAAGCTCTCCAAAAATCATGATTGAAAAGAAATAGATAAGACTACTTATAGATCAATGATTGGAAAATTGCAGTATGTAGTACACACAAGGCCTAATATTACTCTAGTAGTTGGAATAGTGGCAAGATTCTCAACAAATCCCAAGGAAAATCACATGATGGCAATCAAGAGAATCATGAGATATCTGAAAGGTACTGAAGACTATGGTTTATGGTATAAACTTGGAATTAATTTGGACTTAAAAGTGTTTACTAATGTTGATTGGGCAGGAAGTCTTGATGATAGAAAAAGAACTAGTGGTAGAGCCTTCTTTCCTAGTAAAAGACTAGTATCTTGGATAAGCAAAAAGCAAAATTGTACATCTCAATCCTAGTAGAGGTAGAATATGTAGCAATAGTAGTCAATTTTTCTAACATTTTTTGGTTCAAACAACTGTTGGAAGGAATGAAGGTAGAGATCAAAGATCCAGTTGTCATATATTATGATAACAACAATGCAATCAATATATCAAAGAATCTAGTAATGCATTCCAAAACAAAGCATATTGTTATAAAATATCACTTCTTAAGAGAGTTAGTTCAAGATAAATAAGTCAAATTAGAATATGTGAATACAAATGAATATATTGCAAACATATTCACCAAGCCATTACCTAAGGATGCATTTCTGTATCCAAGAGGTAAGCTAGGGGTCATTCCCCTATTTGAAATTCACTAAATGAAGTTTAGTGAATACATCAACTAGAACCTATTGAAGACCAATAAATTGGTGTAGAATTAGCAAGGGCATATTGTAGATGAATTAGTATTTAAAGTACATTGATATTTTAAAAATTAGTGTCTTTCGCATGTGTTGTCAAAGAGGGAGAAGTTTACTATCATATCTCTAAGAAATTCTTGGAACTAGAATAAAGTAAGGAACTAGAGAGAGAGAGAGAGAGAGAGAGAGAGAGAGAGAGAGAGAGAGAGAGAAGTTTTCCAAAGAAGAAGTTTGTTGAAAGAGGAAGAATGTTCTGAATGAACTTGGTAGCAGTTGTTGCAAATAGAATCTAGTGGAAGGATGAGCTCATACTAACAGAGGGATTTCTTAAGTCTAAATCCAAAATGTCATTGTGCTATGACATGTGTTGTTGTAATCAATGCCAAAGAGGGAGATTATTGGATAAAATTGATTAATTGTGTGTTTTCTTTGATGTTATCAGTCAATATATGCTAACCTCACTCAGGCTGTGAAGATAGTTCTCAGTGTCTACCAAGCATTCCCATGTTGACTAGTTCAAAAGGTAGTGTCTACCGAGTTCACTCGAGCATCAAAGGAAAAGTTTTAGAAAGCAAGTGTTAATCAAGCTCACTTAGTTAATGAAGGAAAGTTGGATGGAACCAGTACCAACTGAGATCACTCAATTGCCAAAGGTTTTTTGCAAGTTTGTAGTGTTAATTAAGCTTCAGTTGGTTAACAAAGGAAATTGTTTCTGAGTTAGTTTCTACCGAGCTGGGTCAGCAAACAAAGGATTTTCTTATTTTGTTGTATTAAGCTTAATTTTTTTATCTGTTGATTCCAGCCAAATAAGGTGATAAATATTGATTATTCTAAGTTATATTTGAGTCAACTTGACAAAGTGGAATATATAAGTATAAGGTCAACTTGTAATTTCAAAGTGTGTAATTCATGATGATTTGATTGAAGAGCTAGTGATGAGAACAAGTAGAAAATTTAAAGGATAAGCAGAATATCCTTGTGGAGCAGCAAAGTTATAATTAGAAAATTAGTTGCATTCAAATTAGGTCATCTCATTATTACTCTCTAAAAATTATATCAATGATCTAAATCTCTTAACAAAGTTGGCTTAATAGTTATTTTCAAATACTCTAACAAGGTGGCAATTCTATTGAATTGTCTCAAGACCTCTAACCATGCCACTCCTAATAGGGTGATTAAGTCCTTTAACAGGGTCACACCTAAAAGTTTTTTTTGTAACCTTTAACAAGGTTGGCTCCTAACAGGGCTGACTTTAGAAGAGTGAAAATCAATAACTAGTTGCAATTGGTGGTTTTTCTCAAATTAGGTTTCCATGTTAAATCCTGGTGTCATATGTGTTCATGCTATTTTATGCTACGTGTTTGAAACTTAGTTAAAGTAATATTAATCATAGACAACATCTAAAGGTTTATATGTTTAAAGCATTTACTAAGCCAATTCAGTTATTACTAAGTTATAGCATTCTATGTGTGTTTACCAAGCTTTAGTAGTATTCAGTTAATCAGTTTGTTTTTTTGTACTGACATCTAAGGGATCTAGGATTTATTTTAGTAGTAACTGATTCACCCTCCCCTCCTAGTTACTTCTCTTATATTTCCAACAAATGGAACCTATTTTTATTTAGCAATTCTTATACAATAGGCATTAAAAAAACCATGTAATAGTTAAATTCTCTTCTAGTTATTACCTATGAAGTAATGGAGTTGGTAATTCTACTAATAAATTTTTTATCAATATTATTAATTCTTTTCTTGATCGTAATCCTTAATATTGGCATTTGTAACTAAAATATACATTGTACACTTATCAAACAAGGATTAAGAATTCCACAGCCACCTTTCCTTACTTGTTAGTCTATAGTTAAGAGCTTGTCTTTCTAAAGAATCTGAAAAATCCCTATGCTGAAATTAAATGAAAATTTATGTTGAGGATGAAAATAGGGTTTAGATTAAGTCGATTAATCTTTTAGATCTTGATGAGAACAAAAATTTGGCTTTGGATCATGTCTCTAAAAATTAGGATTTTGTTAAACATTGGTTTGAAAAGAGAGCTATGGAAAAATTTATTAGGATTTATGACCTAGTCCTTCTTTGGGATAAGGATAAACAAAATTTGGGTGAGTACATTAAGTTTCAATGTTTGTGGATTAACCCTTATTAAATTATAGAAATATTAGAAGAGAATACATTCAAGATAAGTACTCTAGACATGGGGTTCATTATGTTACCTATCAATGGATGGTTTATCAAATATTATTTTGGATCCTAAAGTGTAGAAAGTTGTGGCCTTGTAATATAGTAGTATAGTTTTGGTTTGCTTTTAGTTTTGTGCCTTTCTTTTTTCTTTTTTTTTGAGTCAAGGAGTTTGTATATTTTTTTCGGGTTGTTCTTAAAAAAGTGATCCATCCCAAATAGTTTTCATTATAAGATAAAGGTATTTCTCAATCAAACTATCCAAAGTGATTTGTCTTGCAAGAAATGATATGCATGTATCATGAATGGAGATGTTTGTCATTCATTATCAGGTTGGAATTAAAAGTTGATCATTCTCATCACATTAAATTATACACTTCAACATGATGCAAATATGGTTAGTTGCTTGGGTAAGAAGTAGTGAATTAGTTGTAGCTTGATGGCATGAGTGACTTTGATTCTCAAAACCCTTGTCCGTCTATTTCTTGATTTGAAATTTTTCACAACTAAAAAGGACAAATCCAAAATTATAAAGTCAACAAATAAATATTGAGATCAAACATATTAGTAGAATAATTTAGTCACTAACTCGGCTTAAAAAAATGATAAAAAAGAAAATGCTAAGGTAGCATATTCTAATTCTTTCCTTAGCCAATCAAAGATGTAATGGAAGAATAAAAAGTTATCAAATTAGAGTGTGATGACTTATACAAGTCACTTCAACAAAGAACCCTGAAAATGGAATCTCACATCTTGTCAAGAGGATAGAGGAGGATGACTCTATCAATATCATGTTAGAAAGTAAGGTCCACTAAGATAACTAAGGTGGGGGGGATGAATCAATTATGTAATTAAAACAACTCTCAATATCCTTATTAATTCTTAAACATATAAAAAATAGATGCAACAACTACAGAAAGATCACCATACACAATAATACCAGATTTGTTAACTAGAGAAACTCTTGAATAAAGGGAAAACCTCAGTGGGGATGGTACCTACAAAATGATGTACTAATATATAAGTTACTTATAAGAGTATGGCCCCTATTACAAGTTAGTGAAATAAATTTAGTACATATCAATCCATGTTAGGAGTTGTGCCTTCAGATGCCTAAATCTTATTACATTATTAAGTAATCTTATTTAGTCATCTTCTAGGACATTATTGATTAAATATCTAATATTTAATTAACTAATCATCATCCCCTAGTTTATTTATTTATTTAATTGACTATACTCCAATTGATAAAATAAAAATGACAACTCAAAGTCCAATTATCAATTAAATCCCTATTCTTCTACTAAATTAAATAATTGCACTATGCCTATTTTATTTAATTATGTACCCTTTTATTAAATAAATCATTTAATAAATCAATCCCCAACCTCTAACTATTCCTAAATCCCTATCATTAGCAAAATCCAACCCATTCACCTATGCTAACCTCACTTAGCCAACTAATTAACCCACCAAATTAATGCTAGCCCACTTACATCCCTCTAGCATGCCACTTGCATTCTAACCCCCTCCTAAGCTAAGCCTAATCCCTTCCTATACATGTGAACAACTTTAATCAAGGGTTAAGACTTCCTAACCCAAACCAAAGTCAATCTCTCATTAAATCCCCCTTATATTCCTATCCAAGAGACTTTAAGGCTCTTACATGCATTAATGGCTCTTTAAGACCTCTTACATCCCTCTTCTACACTCCTTATCCCTCATAACTCCCCTTGACCACCCATATTCTTGACCCTCCTCTCTCAACCAATCCCCTTGTGACACATGTCACAAGGCTATGAATTTGAAAAAGTACAATCCTTGTTCTTTTGTCTTCTTCAGTCCTAGCCTTCCCTCACCCTTCATCCATCCTTATTTACATCTTGGTTATCCATCTCACTACCCCTTGACCCATAAATTGAACCCTTCCCCTCTCACAAATCAGCCATTTTTCATGAAAACTTATAATGTTATTTTGAGAGCTCATAAAATATCAAAATACCATCTATAATGGAAAGATCCACCCATGTTCCCATTGTTGAACCCTCGTGTGAAGCTTGAGCATATTTGAGCACACATTCAACCATTATTTGGACATATCTAAGTATCAAGGTTACACTTGGTGAGCTCACCATACTTGGTTTGCATTCTCATTATGTGTTTCCTTTGTCCTTTCATACATTATATTTTTATTTTTTGAAAATTAAGATTATATTAATTTTTTTGCTAACTAAATCTTATAGCATACATTTTGGCATGCTTGATGGGACCTGCATTTGGGTCATTCTTAATCATTTTATGCTTGATTTTACTAACCACGTAAAAATTGATGTATTATGTTTATGGTTATGTGTGTTAGGTCTTTAACCTTATTTGCAAGTTTCAAATTCCAATCCAGACAACACATTCCAACCACCACCTCTATTTCTACACAACAAAACCTCAAAATTTTGTTTTTTCTCGATCCTGTAGCCATGAGTTTGAAGGAAATTGTTCGTGAGAATACAAACCCACAAAGGTAGGATTGCTTTATTTTTTATCCTTGTTGTCATGTGGCCATTTCCCTTGTCTTTATACTTTTCTTGTGATCCTACCTATGTTCTTTCTACGGGATCATTAGTATGTGGATGCAGACTTGCCTATACTTCTTGCAGGATTGCTTTGTACTAAAAACCAACTCACAATAACTATACTAATTTTCCTTTTCTTCAACCCATGATTATATTCTTCAACGAGAATGCTCACTATGACTGTGGGATCACGATGCGACAAGTTCACTCTATAAATATCTCTTCCATGGCCTGATTTTTATCTTTTTCTTCACCAATTTCAAGCAACATTCTTGCTAGTTTGACTACATTCCCACACTGTAAGATCAGGGGTTGACTTTGGTAGATTTGCTATTATTTTTTAATTTTGGTATGTTGTGAGAATCTTTGCAGATATAGTAATGTGTAGGTTCTGGTTCATTTCTTTTTTTGTTTAAAAAAAATACTTGCATGTTTAACCATGGAATAAACTCACATCTCAATTTGGACTTAAAAAATTGGTCAAATTCAATCTTGAATGCTTAAAGGAAATCAACAAAAAAAATTGTCAATGGAATGAATGATTAAGAAACAAAACACAATCTTGAATACCAAGGATCAACAAACCATTGTTATAACTCAACACTTTAATTTTGGGCATTAAACACTTTAATTCAATCTCGAATGCTTAAGAATCAATGAACATTGTAAATTGACACATTTTTAAACTTTGGGGCTTAAAAAAAATTCATCCAATATCTAATATTCTAAAGGAAAATTTCTCTTATTCTCTCCTTTTTAAAAATATTTCACAGGTGATTTCTTATGTTAACCATCATTGTCAAGTTGGAATGAATCTTTCATGCTAATCACAAGTTTTTTCAAGTCATATATACAAAAGATAACTAAAAGCTTTAAAATTAGAATGAAGAAGATGTCTTGTGTGTCTTAATATTGTGTATTTTAGCACATCTTTGAGTTGTCTTTTATTTCTTGTAAAATAAAACCATTTAATTATATGATGCATGTACCAAAAGTTGTTAGCAAGATCATCTACAACAACCTAAGAGTGCTTCTAGTGAGTTCATCATCCTTTGGGAAGTGCATCCCATTTGGATAGAAGCTCAAACTAGTAAAATTTGTTGGCCGGTATATAAATTAGAAGAAAGGTAAAAAAAAATTCTCCATCAGTAAAGTTTAGGCGGTGCATTTTTGGTGGGAGAATTTTCCCATGATTTCAGCATGGTCAAAATAGATTCTTAAGTTAATCATGTACGTAACAACCATTTGGTTGACTCCATAGATTTAATTACAAACCAACTTAGTAGCTACCCTTTTATCCTTGGTGTGTTACTCATTGTGCAAAAGAATATAAGGCTTCTTTGAATTTACCTGACATATGTGTTTTCCCTAGTAGAGGCATAAGGCTACTTGGATTCCATCCCCGAGAGTTGTTGTCCCCGCAAAAGGGGGGCTTGTATTTTTCATACCTTAAAGGACCATTGACATGTAAGTTTTTTTATCAACTCTTGTATCTACTCACCTCTTTGATTATAGGGAAATATTGCACTAGATCCAAAAAACATCAAGATAGGCTCCTCCTAGTAGGCTTAATAAGTAACACATTGAAACCAAATTGACCTTAGGGATAAAAATGTGCTTGGATTGTCTTATTTGTGAAAAATACCTCATGAAAAATATTTTTAAAATATATGCTTTGGTTACTATAAAATCCTTTTGCTAAAGAGATCACTTATCTACCTCTCTCAAAGTCTTTGTCCTTTGAGAGATTGTTTGCTCATAATGCACCATATCTATTATCAAAAGAGTCTTATCCTTTTTGTTTCAAAATGATTGTTAGAAAGTCTATTCACAACATTCCTAAGTCTATCTTTTTTAACTTCACCTCTTACTTTTTAAACTAAATCCATTATATCATCCTTTGATAAAAACCATTTCTCATCTACTTAGACCCATTTACTATCAAAGAGATTCATGTTTTCCAACCTAATTAAAAAGTATACTTAGCATAGTCATTGCCTTTACCTAGAATTGATATAAATCTAGTTGAAACCTCGTGTTAGACCAACAAAAACCCCAAGTTTTAAAAAGTCAAACTTCAAGCCAACAGTCTATAAAGAGATAGAAGTGGAACGCAACAAAAACACACCTAATCCAAGACTTTCTAAACTAGATCAAATTGAGAAAGAATTTATTGAGGTTTCTCTACAAACTGAGTGACCATAAAATTCAAAACTTAACCTTAAGACATGGGGTCAATCAGAGCCTTATCAACCACACTATCCATACCCACTTTGTTAAGGTTTCTCTTTTTCCACACACACTTTGCACTTATCACATCATAGATTTATCCTTTACGGTTATCATATAGGTTTTTATCTTCCTTAAACATTTTATACATTCATTATCCTTAGATCATGCTTTCAAAATCCATCCCCATACAAATCAAAACCATAGATTAAATTCCTCTGTCACCTCCATCATACTTGAAAATTTGGTGTCACTTTTTTGAGAGTTGTCTATCCTAAATCCTACATCCACCACACTAAGATGGTTATCCCTTTAACTAAGAATTGTCTAGGATAATCTATATTTTTCATTTGTGTCCCTCATCACCTTGAGATAAAGTTCAGGCTCCACAGTTGATCATCATTAGTCTTTCAAAAGGTCACAAGTCTTTCCTAGAGTTGACATCACCATCACATCTTGAGCTTACACATAGGGAAAAAAAATCTTTTTCACTTTGACACCATATCACTCATCCAAAAGGCTTCCCAGGTATCATATCATTAGAGGTAAGATCCTCCCCACACATCTATTTATATATTTACATGTTATAAAATCATTCCACCATAGTTGTTATATCCTTATAAAGTTAAGCAAAAACATACACTTGCATCTATTATCATACCATCATTTATCTCATCATTAGGACCATTGTCAATTCATGCCACCTACTAGACATTTCAAAAAAAACAAAAGGAAGAAGAAAGACATGGATCCTAGTATTAGCAATGACTCAACTAGCACACAACCAAACCCAATGGTGTCTATAACCACACATGACCCACCGTGAAAAAGTCTAGATGATTTGGGCCCATGACTTGACATAGATGCCTTTATGAATCAACCAAGGTAGACAACCATTATCAATGCTATCATAGATAGAAATAGAGAAACCATCATGGAAAACTTCTTAAGAGACAATGTCGATGCATTTAGCTTTGGACAAGCACCAACTTTGGATATATTAGATCTCACCCATCCCTTATTTGGAAGACTACCACCACCAATTGGTTCATCTAATCCTAATGACCCTTTTTTCATACCAGAAAGAGGACATCAACTGATACAACCAAAACTCATGGATCCAAATATACCATCAACCCAACTCGGTGCTCTCATCCCATAAAGTAACCAACCCACCATAGTGAAATCATTAGTCCACACAACATCCTAACATACCACTACTACACCATCCTTATCTACAAACACCTCCACCATCACTACTCTAATTTTGCAATGTACTTCTTTCCCACTTAGTACTACTATTCCTTCCCTTCCTCAATTCCCCGCTTCAACCTCATATGCATCCACTAGCACTATATCCAATCCCTTCCAATAGAACATCCAGTCAAAACCTTAGTACACCATAGGGGTGCCTCTACTAGGATCTAGAAATTCACCTTTTATCCCACCCAATATCAGTATCAACCCATTTTCTACTTGTCAAAACACCGCCACTACATTTCCACTAGGACCTTGGAATTTTCCATAGTCACAAGAACCAACTAGAAATATTTTCACCAACAATCCATTCATGCCTAGTTTCCAACCACCACCACCATCCCCAATCAACCCCACACCTAACATCATGAATTATTTTTACATGCAACCCCTAGGAAGTAACCAAACAATACCATGATAGTTAGTGCCAGAAATAGGTGCATTTCCTTACACCAATTATATGGCTCCATTCAAATCCTAGTTGCCACCTTATCCAAGCACATGATTCCAATATGTAGCATTGCTATATACACCACCACCTTTCTAAAAAATCCCACTATAGTCATCACATATACAAGCCTCCATACATAATCATATGACTAGATAATAGTCTAACATATACCCTCCACCCCAACAACCACCTTACCAAAACCACATCTAGAAAGCACATCAATATGCCCAATGGTCATTCCAACAACCTATAAATCCCATCCCAATAGTAGCACAATCCACATTCCACCCACCATAGTATACAAGACAAAGCCATCCATATTCACCTACTACGTCTAATAAATACCCTCCACCATTGCACCGAGATTGGGGGCACCAACAATAACACCTATTAACCCTAAGTGGAATAGATGAAAAGTTCCCTAAAATTACTAAAGGATGGAGCAAAATACAAGACCTTGAAGTTTGAAAATGACTATACATATCCATTTGATAAGACCATAACAATGACACATTTTCCTAAACACTTTGAAATCCCTAAATTTGATAAATTCGGGAGGAAAGGAGATCCAATTACGTATGTCAAGGAGTTTTATATGCACTACCAAGAAGTAGCCTACAATGAAATATTCCTTATGTTTCTTTTTCCTTAAAATATGGGAGTCCCTACTCTCGAATGGTTCTGTCACATACCCCAAGGCATGATTAATACCTTTTCTGATCTTTCAAAAGATTTTGTGGCCAAATATGCTCACCTAGTCAAAACTGAGTTACCTATAGTAGATCTAGTCCACACCAAAAAAAAGAGAGGGGAAAGCCTCATTGATTACTTACAATGATGACAAACTCTCACAACCTGGATCTTGTGCACTAAACCTAAACACCACCTTGTCAAGATGTTCATTAACAATACCCACCCCATCCTTTGTTAGAAATAGATGATAGTAAGGGGGGGTGTGAATCAGTATTTCAATCTCTTTACCCATAATTGAATATTATTAATTACTTTTCCACAAGTATAAGAAAGAGAGTCAATAGTGCTAAACAATATAAACAACCAACAAAAACCCTGGCCAAGGGAAAACCCTAGTGGGGATGGAACCCACAAGATGATTCACTATATAAAGAATCTAGTTAAGGATATTGACCCTGTTAGGAGTCTATGAAGAATGTATAGTCTCTTGAGTCCCTGTTTAGAGACTAGGCCTTGTTAGAAGCCTTAACCCTATTAGGATTTTCTTCAACCCTATTAGGAGTTGGTAGATAAAATACAAATGTGTGCAAGAAGAGCCCACTGCCCTAACATGCAACTATAAAATTGAGTTCTTCAAGAAAATAGATATACATACAAAGTTGGATCTCTTGTTGTGCTTCGCAGAGCTTTTGATTGTTAGTAACTACGCATAACTAAATTACTTGCTATACTTCACAATTATTCTAATTGTTAATTCTTCATACAAAAGGGTAACTAACATATATCATATCTCACATCAGATAACATTACTTCACATAATATTTTTGTTCACATCATACACTCTAACTTTGCAAATGAAGTTCCTTACATATACCAAACATATTAATAAATTCTTCTTTAGTCATCTCACATACCATCCTTAGAGTTGGCTCATAAAGAATTAATAGTTAAAACAATTATTCAAGTCATTTAACTCATTTTATTGACATGCTTTATTTTGCACTGTGAAATTACTGCATCACTATTTCCTTCATAACTATTGTACAGACATGCGCATTGGTATGCATCATTAGGATGGTGTCCTACATCTAGGGTTAATTGTACAAGAGAATATTCTAAGGGAATATTTTGCTATCAAAAAATCTCATCATGTTGTTGTAACACTGTCTAATACTTAGAAAATTCTCCTTACAAATAATTATGACTAAACTATAAAACAAATGTTGCCATAAATGACAACCACATATCTCACCTTATTTGATTGATTGGTCATATTGCCAACATCCTTGTGCACCACATGGTTATGAATTACTTACAAACATACAAAGACATCAAAGAAAAATGCATGGGCCTTGAGCAAGGACTCATTAAAGATGGAGTCATAAAAAATTACAAACAAAATACCCAAGAGCAAGGACAATACAATGACAAAACATGGTACAACAACAAAAATAAGAATATTGTTATAGATGGGGTCGTTGACACCTAACATATCCAAGTGGTTGGTACAATATATAGTACATCAAATACTCCTTACCAACCAACATAGCAACAATAGCATTTGTCATACTCACAAAACACCTGCTATCAACAAAGCTACCAACTTTTACCACAACAATATCAATCCACCACTCAAACACCTAGTCACCAAACACTAGAAAATCAAACCAATGCTATCACTATTGTAGTTGGACAAAATCTATAGGTCCAAAGAAAAAATTGAGTGTACACCCCTTTGGGAGAACCACTCGATGTTATTTTTGACAAATTGGCCAAAAACTATCTTATCTAGCACCCACAAACATAACCACTAGATCAAAGTCAACCTAAAGCAACATGATATAGATAAAATGATTTTTGCAAATTTCATCATGTCAAAGAACTCCCCATGCTCAAATTCATGCAACTCAAGGATTATGTACAAGATCTTATTAACTAGAAAGAAATCACAGTAGGAGTACAAATCTCCCCCAATGTAGGACTATTGATCTATCAAAATGCATTTCCACCACACAACAATAAAACTACAGATAAAATGTATGTGAAAATAAATAATACCAACAACACAAATTGAACTAATACTACCCAAACCATGTAGGGTGACAAAACTAGTAGATAACATGATTATGCTTCAATATACCTAGACTACGGTAGCTTGATTGACTACAAACCCAAGTGGAACCTCATGTTAATGTAATCAACATTAAAGGCCTTGATAATCAATGTGAAATAACTACAAAAAAAACCAAACTCAACATCATCAGACCATCTATGCCTACCCCATCAAGACCATAGTACAATATCCTAGAATACCTTTGGAACATGCTAGCCCAAATCTCTATCCTAGATCTCCTGCACACTAGTCCACTTTACAAAGAAATCCTTAATAGTGCACTTTGTGAATCTCACGTCCCTACTAATATCAATGCAATAGAATTTTAAAACTTGGTAGGCTATATCTCCATGTCATACACACTATCCTTCAAAACTTCTAACATTCCAACCATTGAGCCAGATCACATCCTTCCACTCCACATAGCCATCATGGTTGATGACTCCACTGTCAAGAGGGTCATGATAGATAATGGATCAGCCTTAAACCTATGTACATTGAAGTTCATCAAATAAGCAGGATACACTAAGGTAAACATCATAAATGAAGTTATCACTATAAAGGATTATGATAACTTGTAGCAGACTACTAAAGGAACCATCTTGTTGCCTATCAGAGTTGGCCCCACTACTCAAGAAATAGTTTTCATGTAGTTTATTGTAACATACCCTTCAACATCCTCCTTGACCAACCATGGATTTGCAATATGAAGGTCATACCCTTCATTTATCATCAGTGTGTCAAATTTTCACATCATGGCACTAAGATAACCATCCACACAGATCCTGAACCCTTTGCATAGTGAAATATGGTAGAAGCATTCTATGGTAACAATTGCCCTAGAATTAAGGTTAATACCACCCTATCCATATCTTATAGTAATTTTCAAGATCCAAACACCATCTTAGCCTCCACACTCTCCATGGTTAAGATCAACTACCAAGGTTGTGGTGAATATAGTCTCTCACATACCTTTGCTTTTGGTGCTCTACCTCTTGACCCACATACTCAAGGGAGCCTAACCTAATAGGGGCAAAAGTCAAACACAACTCCTTAGCTCAAACAATTTGGACCCATGACATTTTTTGCCAACAAGACCATCAATGGAGAAGAAATAACCCCTGATATCAATACATGGTTATATAGAGACCCACCTCCAAAAAGTAAACAATTCCTTGACTATTTCAAACATAAATATCTACAATCACATCGACTTGCTATTGAAAAATGTGATTATCAAGGAGGTGGCCTAGGACATGAAGAATCAGGCATCAAACAACTAGTAGAAGCATAAAAAGAGGAGGAGAAGAAGGGTCTAGGCTATGGACTCCCCATAACTAGGGGCACTACTAAAGATGGTCATGCCTTTTTTAACATAAAGAGAAATCTTGTAGAAGTTAAGGACATCCCTAAGGAATTTGAAAAGAAATCCTATGATAATATTTTTCTTGACAAAATCATCTTAGGAACCTTTGTGCTTTTGAACTATCCATCAACCCCATAGACTTTTTCCCCTCCCTCATCATGAACTCATTGATTGGGGCCAACCAAGTGTTACCCATGTTGATGAGTTTTCTATGGAGCATGCACTCCTCAGATTCATTAGAGCTAAAATATCACACAAAAGACCACCACCACCATCATCTTATGTCTATAAATTGGACCCAGACGGTTACTTTGGGGAGTATGAGATCTCTGGTCACAAAATTGATCGAAATTAAGAAAAAAAATTAAAAAGAAAACAAAATATATCCCTTGGTGGAAATTCTTATGGAGTACCATCCGATCTTTCAAGAAATGGAATGAAAATAAAGGATGTATCTAACAATGAAAACCTCTTTCAGGCACTTGAAGATGGAGATTTCATCCTTCCCCCACAAGATCATAGGCTTGTAGTATCATCAACCATGACTTAGGACACCAGACCAATCAACATTAGTCTAAAAAAGTCACCCAAGATTACATACATTGCAACATCCTTACCATCAAATCAAGTAGACCTTCTCATTAGAGTACTTCAGAAAAACATTGGTCAATTTGCATGGTCTTATGAAGACATGCTACGATTAGATCCTACATTAGTGGTACACCATTTAGTAGTAGTTTTAGAAGAATGAATTTTGATATGTTCCTATGGGAGACTAATGTAGAAACATTATTTTGATGATATGTTACATTCATGATTGTGTTTGTCATCAATGCCAACCTAGCAATTTTCTGGGGTGTCTAATAGAAGAATAGCAATAAAGATCAAGTTGGTATGGATAGATCGTTGAGAATTTTCACTACCAAGGTTGATGAGAGTTACTACTAAGTGTCTAACACTTGTAGTTAACCTCAACTACATAACATATTAAGTCTGGAAGAAGTTATGCAAGTTTTGGTGAAGACTATTCTGAGATAAATTTTACAAAAGCATGTTCTGGTAAACTTGTTATATCTCTTAACAGAGTTGTTATTCTAAGATGAAAGATTAAAATAATGTAGAAGATATGTTGGAGATGACATGGCTAAGCTTTCTCATCATAACATTACATGTACAGAAAGTTATTCAAGTTACAAGGAAATAGATTAATGTTATTGCTAAGCATAACATGTTCTTTAAAAGGTCCTATAATGATTAATTAAGAAGGTGTAATATTCGACTCAGGGAATTGTTTTATGGATTTGATATAAAGAAATGAAATTTTTCTTTGTTATTTATGAATGATTGCAAGAAGTACAAAGAGTGGAATAGAAGAGAAACAAGTTGATATGCAAGGATAAGAGTAGAGTGAAGCTGGAGAAAACTTAATTGCCAAGGTTTTATTTTGAGATCTAAGGTTTGATATTTGGATCCGAGGTTCATGACCTAGTCTACAAGGTTTGATAGTGATTGGTCTATTTGATAGGATAGAGGAAAGAGGATAAAGCAGAGTACAAACAATTATTATACAAGGAATAGTTAAGAGATCAGTTGGACAATGAAGTTTAGTGGTCTTGCCTCAGAAGTTTTTTGGACAGTGGGTCCTTCTACAACTCCTAACAGGGATTCAAAGTCTCTAAATAGGGATTCTTATGTAATGAATTTGTTTATAAACTCCTAATAAGGTCCATCCTCTAACAAGGAATATATATATATATATATATATATATATATATATATATATATATATATATCAGTATATCTTTATGGACATCATTCCCGCTGGGTTTTTCCCTCTTATTAAGGGTTTCCCTAGTTAAAAAATCTAGTGTAATTGTATAAATGCATCTTTGTTATGGTTGTTGTTTACTTTGATTGAATGGTTAAGATTAATTAAGGTTGATAAAAATTTTAATTGGATAACTGGTTCACCCCTCCCCGACCCTCAGTTATCTTGGTGGACTATTATTTCTAACAATTAGCATCAGAGCAGTAGGTCCTTGAAGGATAAGCTTAAACACTTTGGGAAATCAGTGGAAATTTATTTCAGAAAAGATTGTCTTGAGTTTGATGGAGGAAATTTTGATGCCCAAAAGATGGAGCTTCTTGGTGAGAGATCAGAATTATGTATAGAATTGATCATTGAGTTTCTAGATAGAGGCACATGTAAAGATATATCCAAATCCAAAGAAGACATGTAGATAAAAGAAGGTATTGATCTGCTTATGAAACAAGAGAAAGAAGGTATCAAAATTTCTTCTTGTTGGACATTTTTCATCTACATCCCATAAGAGAGTAAGAAAGACTAGAAAAAGTTCACTTTTTGATGAAGATGAAGAATTTAAAGCAACTATGGAAAATTTCTTGAATGATTGTGATAATGAGCTTGAATTGGTTAAGGAAAAGGAAGTAGTAGAAGAGATAGCTTTGGTAACTATTATTGATGATGATGATGAAGAGGATAATTCTAGAATTGATAGATAGAATGATGAATTATTCTTTGAGACTAATAATGATTTGTAGAATGAAGGTGTGCAAAGGTGGTAACAAAGTTTGGAACCTAGAATGAGCTAAGAGTTGGGATAACAACTCCTATTTATGGTAAGAATATGACAAAGAATCATCCACCAGATCAAATAATTAGTAGAATAGATAAAGGTGTTATGAAAAATAGTAGAATCAATAAAGAACTATGTCTAATATCTCAAGTAGAACCAAAGATTGCAGATGAGGCATGCAAAGATGACTATTGGAAGCAAGCTATGAAAGAAGAATTGGATTAGATAGTGAAGAATGAGACATGGGAATTGGTCCCTGGATCAAAAGACCAGAATATGATAGGAACAAAATGGGTATTTAAGAACAAGATGAATTTGTAAGGAATAAAGAAAGATTGGTATGTAAAGGTTACTCACAAAAAGAAGTAATAGACTATGACAAAACCTATGCTCCTATGGAAATAATTGAAGTAATAAGGTTATTCTTAGCCCATGCAACATATAAGAAATTAAAAGTGTATCAGATGGATGTCAAGTCAGCATTTCTAAATGGAGAACTTGAAGAAGAGGTATACATAGAATTTTCTAAAGGTTTTCCTTTAAAATTGATAAGGACATGAAATGTAGATCAAAGAAAGAATTGTATGGCTTAAAACAAGCACCCAGAACCTAGTATGCAAGGTTGGACAAGCATTTGACAAAACTTGGATTTAACAAAGGTATGGTAGAAAGTGATCTATACTGGAAAGAAATAAATGATGGATTGATGATTTTCATAATATTTTTTGATGATATCATATTTGGAGGAGATGGTGATGAAAGTGATAAGTTTTTAGAAGAAATGGAGAAGGAATTTGAAATGAGCATGATAGGAGAAATGAAATACTTTTTAGGATTACAGATTGTGTAGGTTAAAGAAGGAAGCTTTATTTCTTAGAATAAGTATTGAAAGATCTATAAAAAAACTTTGGTTTGTAAGCATGTAAACTAGTTGGAAAACCTATGATAACTGGACACAAGTTATCTACAAAGGATGAGACACCTACTATTGAGTAGAAGAAGTACATATCTATGATTGCAGGATTGCAATATCTAAATCACACAAGGTTGAATATAGAAAATGTAGTTGGAATTATTGCAATATTTTAGGCTGATCCCAAAGAAGCAAATCATGCAACAGTTAAAAGGATATTTAGATATCTAAAGGGAACATCAGAGTTTGGATTGTGGTATGATAGATCTAATGATTTTCCTTTATAGCTTATACTAATGTTGATTAGGTAGTTAGTATGGATGATAGAAAGAGTACTAGTGGTGGAGCATTATTTCTTGGAGGGAAATTGGTTTCTTGGTTAAGCAAGAAGTGGGACTATATTTCACATAGTACAGTAGAGGCATAATATGTTGTAGCAACAAATAATTGTAATCAAGTTATTTGGATGAAGTAGATGTTGAAGGATATAAGGATAGAATTCAATGAACTAGTTGTCATACATTATGATAACATAAGCACAATGAATATGTCTAAGAATACAGTGTTGCATTCCAAGACTAAGCACATTTCTATCAAATATTACATGTTGAAGGAGAAAGTTGCAGAAAAGGAAATCAGAATGGAGTATATAAACACCAAAGAGAAGATTGCAAATATTTTCACCAAGCCTCTTGCCAAAGAGACTTTTGAGTTTTTGTGAGGTATGCTAGGGGTTATGCCCCTACCTACATTAGAATAGATGATGCAAGACTACATCATTCCAGTGATACAAAGCACAATTATTTGTCTGGACTGAATGTTGATGCTTCCTATATGGGGGAGTATCTGTGATGGACAGAGTCATCTAGGACTCTTGATAGATGTTGTTTCAAATAGTGTCTTTGGACATTTGAGCAGGTCTTAAATAGTTGTTGCAGTGATAGATGGTTGTTAAAACCTTTTCCATTGATGTTAATGGGTAGAGATTACAACATGAAAAACATTTTGACATAGAGCACATTAAGGAGAAGTATGTATGATTGATGAAGAGGATTTGAAAAGAAAGGATAGCATTCTTTAACTATTGGTGTTCTTGGAACTATATGTTTTCATCTATGTTGCCATCAATACTAAAGGAGATTTTTGGAAACATGAATTTTGATGATATTCCTATGGGGGAGTATTGTAGAAACATTATGTTGATGATATGTTATATTCATGATCATGTTTTTATTGATGTCAACATAGAAATTTTCTATGCTCTCTAAAAGAAGAACAATGTTAAAGATCAAGTTGGTAAGGATAGATTGTTGAGAATTTTCACTAGCAAGGTTAATGGGAGATACTACTAAGTGTCTAGCATATGTAGCTAACCTTAATTTCATAAGATATTAAGTCTAGAAGAATTTATGCAAGTTTTGGCAAAGACTATTCTGAGATAGAGTTTACAAAAGCATGTTCTAGTAAACTTGTTATCTCTTAACAGAGTTGTTATTCTAAGAAGCAAGGTTAAAGGTGTGTAGAAGACATGTTAGAGATGGTGCAGCTAAGATGGCTCGGTGTAATATTATACATATAGAAAGTTATTCAAGTTACAAGGTGATATAATGTGTTCCTAATGAGGTCCTATAATAATTAATTGAGAAGTTGTAATAGCCAACTCAAGGAATTGTTTTATGGATTCGGTATAAAGGAAGGACATTTTCCTTTGTTATATATGAATGATTGCAAGAAGCATGAAGAGTGGAATAGAAGAGAAACAAGTTGATATGCAAGGATAAGTAGAGCATAGTGAAGTTGGAGAAAAATTCATTGCCAAGGTTTTATTTCGAGATCCAAGGTTTGATATTTGCATCTGAGGTATGTGACCTAGTCCATAAGGTTTGATAGTGATTGGTCTGGTTGATAGGACAGAGGAAAGAGGTTAAAGCATAGTATGAACAATTATTCTACAAGGAATAGTTGAGAGATCAATTGGACAATGAAGTTCAATGGTCTTGCCTCAAAAGTTATTTGGATAGTGGGTCCTTCTGCCTTCTACAACTCCTAACATGGTTGGAATCTCCTAATTTAAATTCTCCTAACAGGGAATCTTATGTACTAAATGTGTTTATAGACTTCTTAAAGGGTCCATCATCTAACAAGGAATATATATATTAGTATATCTTTGTGGGCATCATTCTCATTGGGATTTTCCCTCTAATCAAGGGTTTCCATAGTTAACAAATTTAGTGTAATTGTGTATGTGCATCTTGTTATGGTTGTTGTTTACTTTGGTTGAATGGTTAAGATTAATTAAGGTTGATAAATGTTTTAATTGGATAATTTATTCATTAACCCCCCCCCCCCCCCCCAAAAGTTATCCTAGTGGACTATTATTTCTAACAAGTAGATCCAAAGGTCAAACTAGTCAAGAAAAAACTCCAGAAGATGCATCCCAAGGTTGCTTTGTTAATCAATGAAGAGTTAGAAAAAATGCTAGATGTAAAGATCATCCACCCAATTGATTATTTAGACTGGATCTCCCACATGGTACTCATCACCAAGCTCTCTAGTGATATTATAATTTGCACAGATTTTAGAGACATCAATAAGGCTTGTCCCAAAGATGACTTCCCTTTAGTAAATCTTGATATGATTGTGGATCTCATAGCATGCTATGATCTATTATCCCTCATGGATGGATTCTCCAAGTATAATCAGATACAGATAATAGAAGATGATCAACATAAAACAACATTCACCACCCATTTGGGGACCCTTTGTAACAACATGATGCCATTTAGATTAAAGAATGTAGGAGCAACCTACCAGTGAGCTATGACAATCATATTCCATTACCTCATCCATAAAAACCTTGAAGATTATGTAGATGACATCTTGGTCAAATCTATTAATGCCCTAGATCACCCATCTCACCTTGAAGAAGTGTTTGATCAAGAAAGTATCACCTCATGCTTAACCCCAAAAAATGTATTTTTGGTGTCACATCTGGCAAGCTCCTAGGTTTTATTGTATCAAGGCATGACATTGAGATCGACCCTCAAAAGGTCAAATCCATCATGGATATGCCTCCACCCTAGACATTTTGACAGCTTCACTCTCTCCAAGGAAAATTGCAATTAGTAAGACGGTTCATCTCACAGCTAGTAGATAAATGCCAACCATTTACACATTTTCTTAAGAAGGATCGAAGTTTTAGATGGGATCCTATATGTCAACATAGCTTCGAGTAGATCAAGCAATACTTGACCACCCTTCCAATCTTGTTTCCATAGAGACTATTGATATTGTACATAATAGCTACCCCAATAGCATTAGGCACACTTCTAGTACAACTTGATGACAAAGGAAAAGAAATATCCATCTACTACATCAGTCACATTCTAGTTGGTTATGAGATTAATTACACTTCTATGGAAAAAGATTGTTTAGTTGTAGTTTTCACCACTCATAAGCTCTGCCATTACATGTTGAGTCATATTGTACAACTCATCTCCAAGATTGATCCCTCAAAATATATGTTATCATGCACAACACTCACATGTTGTCTATCCAAATGGGTCATGCTTCTTAGTGAATTTGACATACAATATGTCAATAAAAAGGAAATCAAAGGAAAAGTTATCACAGATCACTTGGTTGATGCACCCTTAACCGATGATTATCCTTTAGTTATGGAGTTTATATATGAACATCTCTGCATGATAGAAGAACAACCATCATGGAAGCTATAATTTGTTGGATCTTATACCTCCCATGGCTCTAGAGTAGGAATATTTTGGTCACCCTCAAGCTAACTATATTCCTAAATCTTTAAAACTATAGTTCCAGTACACAAACAACATATCATATTATGAGGCTCTTATTGTAGGCCTCAAAATCATGGTCAAATGGAACATAATAGAGCTACAAGACTTTATAGACTCACAACTAATTATCAAGAAATTCCTTGATGAATACCAAACAAAGGATGATAAACTCCAACCTTACAAAGAATTGGTCAATCGGTTAAAGCAACATTTCACTCAAAATTCATGCAACTGCCAAGTTCGTAAAACAAGGTTGCAGATGCCATGGCCACTATCAGTTTGCTCTTAGAAATTCCTCAAGAAGCTACATAGTATGAGTCCTTAGTCAGGTAGCTACATGATCCTATTATGCATCTTGGTTGGCCCCCAATCCTCTTAGTACCTAAAAATTCATGTTTATCTAAAAAATGGTATCATATCTCCTCATCTCACATAAACCCAATGTCAAAACCTTATTTGCAAAGCATCCTGCTACACTATCATAGCCAACAACCTCTATCATTGAGGTTATCATGATACTCTCTCTTGGTGTTTAGACCAAAATGAGACCGCAATGACTCTCAAAGAGGTACAAGTCAGACTTTGTCGTGCTCACATGAGTAGTATAGTCCTAGCTAGACAAATACTTAGAGATAGTTACTATTGGCCTACTATTGAACATGATGTTTGTGAGTTTGTCAAAAGGTGTCTACCTTATCAGTAGCATGAAAATTTGATATGAGCTTCGGCTCAATATCTCCAACCCATTACACCACCATGGTCATTTATGACCTTGGTTGTGTTATTGCACCCTTATCTTTAGAAGGCCACAAATGGATAATCACCACAATAGATTATTTCACCAAGTGGGTGGAGGTCATTGCACTGGTCACTACCACAAGATTTCAAGTATCTAAATTCATCTTCTATCACATTATATGTCATGGCAGTATCCTTGCTACCACTTTTACAGACCATGGAGGTAAATTTGAAAACCTCAATATGGAAGAGTTGTGTACCTCCCTCTACATTCATCACCATTTTTCTATCCTATAATTTCCATAAGGTAATGGTCGGGTTGAAGAAACTAACAAAACCCTACTCAAAATCTTCAAGAAAGTTATTAATGATTTCAACTGTGATTGGGATTTCCAAATCAAATGAGCCTTATGGGCTTGCCGCACATCCACTGGCACAAATCCATAATCCCTAGTCTATGGTGTTGAGGTAGTCTTACCTATTGAGGTTGAACTCCCATCCTTGTGCATATCATTACAAGGATAAATATTTGATGATGTCTACAAAGTCACCAGACTCACACAGTTGGATCTACTAGATGAGAAATGACAACAGGCCTATGACCATCTCATAGTCTATCAAAATTTCCTCAAACCCAACTTCAATAAGAACGTTCACTCATGGAAATTTCAAGTAGGTGACATGGTCCTCAAAGAAACCATGAAAGTGCATGAAGATTGAGAAAAGAAGGGTAAGTTTGAGCCCACATGGCTTGGTCCATATGTTATCACAATGTCTTTCAGCTTAGGAGCATATCAACTATCAACACTAGAAGGTGAAACTCTGAATGATCCAACTGACATCATTCATCTCAAGAATTTCTATGCCTAAGCCCCTCAATGTATCCTACTAATCATGTAAAACGAACCTAAAAAAATTAAAATCAAGATCAAAATATCTAAAATAGAAAAAGAAAATAGTGAAGAAAAATAAGCATCCAAATGGTGAAAACTTGGCAATTCAAGCACCTTGGATAGGTACCCTTGTGAAAACCTAGCAATAGATTCCATATGTACTTGGCCTACTCATTATCTATTAGTGAACCACCCCTATCTCCCTTCATATCTCCCCTTGCATCTAACCATCCATCTCCCCATTTTTCTAGGGTGTTCCGATGATCCCATCATTGCACTATCATTATCACTATCCCAATCCATGAACTCGACAATCTAAATCAAGGCATTGTATTATACCATAAACACCTCCCACATGTATCATATCCCATGTATCATCTCTATGTATCATATACGTGTATCATACCCCCTATATTATAAATTAGTGTACCATATCTCACATTCTACATCCTCATCCTGAGCTTTTTCTATTGTAAATAAAACCACTAACCTATCATACTAAATGTCCTATCATACTAAAATTTTGTATAGTGATCCTTATAAATATCTTTGTTAGTTTTTTGTACATCCCAGATTCCATCATTTCTTGTCTAATCTCCTTATACTTACCTTGTGTTCTCTTTCATGTCAGTTTGCCTCTAGTCACAAACTACAATTCTCTTAAAATGAGTCCTTTTTAGAACCATCCGACGAGATTCCTTGCAATCAAAAAGTTGTCCTAAAAAATTTATGTTTTCCAAAAAAATCAGTCCCAAATACTACCAATAGGTCCTTGTAGGATACATTCTTCCTTATGTCTGATCTTGGTCTGTTAGTATCCATTCCTACCAATCTGTTTGTAAAAAGGTTATTTTTTATGGGTTTACTCTTTCTTTCTACTTCTTTTTATTTTTGGAATTTCAAACTTTGGTTCTTATAGGTATCTTTTCCAAGCAATTTGGTTGTTCCCTCCTCAAATTTGTCATGATCCTGTAAATCATGGTGCATTGTGAATGGGGAAATTTGAGAGCAAGGTCTTGATCAAGTCTTTTTCCTTTTTCTTTTCTACTTATAAGTTAGTGGGATGTGACCCTTGCATGTTCCAAACATATGATCACCCCTGATCAGATGGTGCATTTGGGAAGTATCATTTTCCTGTAGATTACCTCATGTCATTTCTACTTTGATTCCTCTGGGATTCACGTGTGATGTTGGGGCAATCCTTGCATGTGTTTTTTGAGCCAGTCCTATGTAATACTGGTGAACAGGCCTTAATGGTCTTCTAAACCTTGCTTGCATTTTTTTTTTGAGCCAGTCCTATGTAATACTGGTGAAAAGGCCTTAATGATCTTTTGAACCTTGGAATATCCTAATATTCCTATATAAAATAAGTTCTCAAAACTACATGGTGGTCCTTCTTTATGAATCATCCCACCATCAAGCTTCAAGAAAAAATATCACCCACCCACTACCTTTATTTCATAAAAGATATCTATCCCATTTCAGCTTACCAAATCGGTCCTGCTAATCCTACAAGATCATGTCTTATCCTACAAAACATTCCTACCAATCCTACTGATCCTATATTATCATATATATCTGTCCTACCAATCTTACAATCTCTACCCATAAAAAATCCCAAAGTTCTTGTTTTCCTACCCCCCATTCCACCCAACCGCAAGGTCCAATTTCAAACACCACATCTTCCTTCCTATCCTACCCCCTCATTTATCAAACCTCCCTAGATCCCCTAAATAAAATACATTCAAAGTTGTGCACATCATATTTCCTCCCCACCATCCCAAGTTATGGTCGATTAGTCATATGCTACATGCCCATCTTACCTATCCCCCTAATCCCACACCTGTTTCCCTATCATTATACTTGTATTTATGTAATGCCCATTCATTTCATGTCATTTTCATTATCTTCTTAGGTTCTTTTTTGTTCTTATATGCATCATCATCATTTTCTTAGGTTCATTTTTAGTTAGCATATGCATTCTCATAATCTTGTTTGATTCATTTTAATTATCCTATGCATTCTCATAATCTTCTTAGATTCATTTTAATTGTCATAGGCATCATCATTATCTTCTTAGGTTAATTTTTTATCATGGGGATCATCAGTATCTTTTGTTAGCCATTTTAGCTCCTTCCCTTATTTTTTCCAATGTTGTCATCCTCATGAAATACCCAAGGTGATGGCCATGTCCTATGTCCTTTGAATTTTTGGTTATAGATTCTTTTCTTTTATATCCCTAAGTCTTAATAATTTTTCATATTATATGTCAATATTCTTTATAAATATTTCAAGTTGTGATCATGTGAAAGCCTTTCATTGCCTTGTTGCTTTGGTTTGAGATCTAATTGTTAGAGGGGCTATGAAGATGTAAGGTAGTTATTAATAGGTCAGCATGGCTTCGCAGCCATTAGGGCTAACATTCAAGATCAATTCATGAAGGAGCAACTCAACATCAATTGCATGATTATAGATTAGTTTTGACTTAAGGAAATATCACAAGGGGCTTATGATCAATCACAGCTATCAGATCTTGCAGATCGATGGTTGTTGCTTTTCCACTTTCTTAAGATGCATGAAGTTTAGCCAAAGAAAGAAAGTGACATAGTGATGCATGTCATGGTTGGACTAGATGCATATGAGATCCTTTTTAACATCATCATAGGTTTTTGAGCTTTAGTGTTTCAAGTTGCAAAGGTGCAAAAGTCAACAGTTGCAATCAAATATAGTGTACATTTCATTGCAAGGAGTTAAGAGTGATCCAAGGTTAAGGCTATAAAGTGGTGAAAGCCTATTGTCATAGCATTGCATGGTTAAGCTATGAACATATATTTTTAGTTGCAAAGATGTGAAACAAGGTGGCAGTCATTCAAGGTAGCATTCGTAATGTCACACAATTAAAATATTGTTAGGTGCTAACCATTACAAGGATGTGAAGTAGTCAATTTGGTGATGTTCACAAGGTCACCCTAGTTAGTGAGCTAAAGAGATTTCAAGTTATGAAGTAGGGACAAGGCATGAAATGAAGATGTCATTATTTTGGATGGCCAAACAGTTAATGAATGAAATGAGTTGTGAAGCTACGAATAGGAACAAGCATAGGTCAACCTAACAGAACGAAAGCTATATGATCTAGTGGAATGTTTCAAAGTTATAGGGCCACATGGTGAGGTTGATTGTTGATACTATTGAATGATGATAAAGCTGACCTAGCATGGTCACAAACACAAAATCAGGTAGCTTATTGATGGTGAGCAGGTCCTTGATCACCTGCAACCACCATTTTGAGTGTTCTCCATGCTTGATAAATGTAGATTTTATTCTACCACCACCTTAGTTATCCATCTACCCAGCTAGAGTAGTTATGGCCACCATTTATGTCTCATTGGGGCCAGATTTGTACATAAAGATCAGATTTCTTGCATATGGATAGGCACTCAATCAAATCTTTTTGGGATCAACAGTTATTGTTCTCTACAACTTCAAGGAAGTAGTTGAGTTTTAGCTTTCAAGGAAAGTATTCTCAATTATTCTTAAGCTATAAAAGAATATTTTGTCACTCTTTCAAGGGTTGGTCTCTTATTTAATTCTATATCATATATATTGCATACTCTTCTACTATAATTTTATTTGCTTCTAAATGAATATAATTCGTTGTTGTATCTCTTTCTTCCATTAATACATTGTTCAATATCTTTTTCCTTCTATTAATGTATTGCCTCCATTCTTAAACTTTTATGATTGTATCTATCTTCCCTTTGAATGATATAGAGTGAAGCTCCTTCCTTATAGCATTCTATTAGTTTTTAATCTACATATGGTCATTGAGTGAAAGAAAGGATTGAATCTATGTATTTTGGGATTATATTGATGAATTGTGCATTTCTAGGTAGAGATAAGAGTAAACATACTATTTTGTTGTATCACCCCTCTAGATTAGATTAGGTAGTTTGATTTTCATTCATTTCATTCTCCCTTTTCCTCTCAAGAAGTAGTTAGGTGCATCCTGATAGTAAGGAAGTCAACCTTTTCTAGATACTTAAGTTCATTGTTTAAGTCCAACAACTTGGAGATTGTTTTCATGTTTCACAAGGTTGCCTTTAGGCCAAACTTTAGGAGAGGATCTAATATTTTGTGAAAAAATCTTATCAATTTTATTTCTAGTTATCATAGGCATCATCATTATCTTCTTAGGTTCAGTTATCATATACATTCTCATTATCTTTTTAGGTTCATTTTTATCGTATGCATTATCATTATCTCGTTAGGTTCCTTTTATGTTATCATGTGCATTTTTCATCATCTCCTTAAAAATCATTTAATTATCAATTGCATCTTTCACTCATATTACATTTTCAGTCTCCTTTGCATTTTTTTCAATTCATTTTTCATTATCATTTTTTGCATTTTACATACATATTTCTTTTTTAACCATTACCTCTTTCACATCATAAATCACTCCATACCTCTCATAAATGCATGCATTTATAAAAACCACAACCAACGTCATTACATCCATATATAGCTAAAACATCACATCCTGCATCATACACATTAGTAAAATCATGTATCTCATCCATCTCATATAAAACATCACATACTACATCACACACATCAATAAAATTATGCATCGCATTCATCTCATATAAAAAATCACATCCTACATCACACACATCAATAATATCATGCATCTCATCCATCTCATAATAAAACATCACATCCTGCATCACATACATCAATAACATCATGCATATCATCTATCAGGTATAAAACATCACATCCTACATCACACATCACTAACATCATGCATATCATCTATCTCATGTAAAACATCACATCCTATATCACACACATTAGTAACATCATGCATATCATCCATATCATATAAAACATCACACACATTAGTAACATCACGCATATCATCCATCTCATGTAAAACATCACATCCTACATAACACATGTCAATCTACCTCATACATATAACCTATGTCTCTCATGAAAGTATATGGTGCAACACAATCAAATGGACACAGTACTAATAACACACATATCCCACCCCCAAGAATTCTCATCATATATATCATATCCTACACATATATCATATCCTAGAATGAATAAAGAATACATCATTCACCCCTGAAAGAATACAAAAATGTCCATCATAGTCCATATCCACTACCAATACAAAGTCCATATACTACATGTACCACTAGAAGTACACATGAGTTTGTGCCCACAAAAATGCATGTTTGTACAATGAAATATCTCATAATCAAAATGCAACATATCACCACTCATTTATGCCCTCTTCTATTGGCTCCTCTCCATGAGACTCATATGGGTCCCTCCCTGAATCTTGCACTATTATCAGTGATGGTAGTGGCCTCATCCTCCACTCATCCCGTCCTCCCCGTATATCATATCTCTCCCCCTCATCTCTCCTCCCCATTATCCCTCTCTCCTACCTCTAGCCCTGCCCTGATATGTGGTTGTGCCATGTCCTCTATGTCTTGCCTATCCTCTGGGATCCCCCTATACTCCACCCACTCTCCCCACAACCCTATATCCCTATATGCATGTTGGTTGTCCATGATCACATTGGATTCCTATAATTCTCTATTTGATTAGTCATCACAATTTCATGGTATCTCCACCTATAAAAACATGTCCCTCTCTTCCTACAATATATCCACTCTCCCTTAGAGCCTATCTCTCTCAACCTCCACCACCTCTAGTGTCACCTCCAAAAACCCTACATCCAGCTATAGTCCCCCCAACTCAATCTTCACTCTATCTAACTATCCCTAGGTAGCATCTCACTCCCTCCAAAACTGGTCTCTTTCATCCTTGAGTTGGTCCCTCTCCCACTATGTATCTTGGAGTAGCTAGCTCAAAAAATCATGTGCCTATTATGGAGAGGCATACCTCCTCACCAATCCAACATCCCCTCCCTCAGATGATGATACTCCTCCTCCCCCCCCTCCAACTAGCTCCTAGGCCCCTTCTCTTCTCTCTTATTAGTGTGGCCTCTCCTTCCCCTCTCCCCTCCTCCTCCTCACCCTCACATTGTCTCCTTTATTGTGGCACCTCACCCTATTCCACCACCTCTTCTTGTTGTCTCAACCCCCTCACCTCATTGATCGAGTGATCTCCCCTACCACCATTGATGCCCTCCCCATGGGCCTTGGTCTCTAGAATTGATCCCTATACCCCTACTTGAACCTGACATCTAATGGCCCTCTAAACCAATCCCAATCCTATGGTAGCATGTCCCACCATGTTTGGAACAACCCCTCCCTCTATAATGGCAGCCCAAATAGGGTCATTAAATCCCTTGTTCCCTAATGGTATCACACTAGCTCCCACAACACATCCTATGGCCAGCCAAACTATCATAGTACCCTATCAAGTCAGTTTTTCTCAACTATGTAATCCAATAGACCAAAAATAAAGAATGGTGATATTGCATATGATAGTAGTTTCCTCTCCTCTTCCCACGACCTAAGACCTAAATATGATCTCTAGGTCACCACCCTGACTTCATCAATATGTACTCTCTAGTAATCCACCTTCTCTATATGGTGGTAGGTTAGCGGATCTCCCCAATAGTAAACCATAGGCTCCTCTAGTTACATGTCTCTTCACCCAACTGATCTAAACACAACAATGTACTCCCATGCCCATACTTGTAACAAGGCTAGGAAGCCCGCATTCCTCTCCTAGTGGTGCCCTATGCCCTGATAAAAAATCTAATGCAAATCCCAATAGAGTTATGCTAGCATCAGTGAGCCCCATGTCGTTGGGACTCTTTCCTCCATGATCTGGATAATCATTGAGATCAAGGCCAATGTCACTCTAGTCCCACCTATGTTTGGGGAAATATACCCTAACACTAATCCATAGACATAGAAATATACCCACCTATCTAGTTCCACCCAATCCAAATGCTCATCTAATGTGAACTAGCCCCTCTAGATCCAAAACTAGACCTTAGGCCCACTCGTCTCTACATTGCCCTCTCTTGTATCACTCCCCTCACTACCATCACAAGTGTGCCTCACACTAGTAGCCTAAATATCATGTAAACATCCTAAAGGGTCATAGTCATCTCACCTATAGGTAGATAAAATTTCCTATATCACTGTGTCATTCCTCACATAGTGTGGTCACTATCACCATATAGGTCTGGGTATGTGGCAATCTTGCTAGGTACCCCAACTCGATCACGTCTATCCTCACCTAGTCAACCAATGTGAACTTCTCTCCTACCTATAGCATCCCGATGTGTTCTCCCATAACATCAACATATCTAATGACCACAGCATCCATAATAACAAAAACACATGTCGTTCAATTTTGACTAAACTCTTTCTTCCCATTTTTCCTGCAACACATCCCTAACCCCGTGTTCCCATAGATGAAGATCATAGCTAGAATGTGTTTAGCTTTTCACATGACCAGTCGAACCCCAAATGTATTCTTACATTGAATCCCCTTACCCTATAGGATTTCATTCTCGCTATTAAGAATGCTTTCTTGCTAAAATATCAGTTGTCCTACAATAAATGCATCTCATATTCACTTTCCCATGAAATCTTCTTTGGATGATCTTTACACCCCTACCCCTCATCCTTTTTTTAGGATCACTTTATTGCTAATCCCTATGGCATTCCCACCAAAGTTGTGCCTACGAGAACATGGTTTTTCAAATTTGTGAATGCTCAAACTTTTTTTAAAAAAATTGAAAAGAAAAAGTTTTGAGCCTACCGAACGGTCTGGTGTCCACCGTGCTTGCACACATTGTACCATGTTTTCTCAATGCTCTGGTTGTCCTTGTGCAACCATTGTGTTGTCTTACCTAGAGCTCAAAACTTGCAAGATCATGGTAATAATATGAAATAATTTACTCCTTTTTGGTTGTCCTAGACCCTCTTATAGGCCCCATGTGTTGTCCTCTTTCCCCATCCTCCACTTATGGTGACCCCTTTCACCCTGGCCATATTATTTTTACAACTTTATTGCACTATTAACCCTCCCTTAGTATATTTATGTCCTCTTGCTCACCGTAGCTTATTGTCCTTTTCCAAGAATTTGTCGAGCCTCATCTTCTCCCCATTACCTTCTTAAGGGGGTACCACATAGTCTAGTCTCTTCTCTTTCTATTCAAGATTTGGGAAACTTTGTTATTTAAAACTCTACTTCATGTCATTTATGTTCAAACTTATTCAAAATTGTTGGAAATATGGTCAAATAGATGTCTTGATAGTTGTCATTTATGGAAACATATATTCAGCATTTCATTTATGCATTTAGAGATAGAAAATTGTCTAAGTGTTAGATAGTTTGCAGTAGCACGGAGAGAAGATGTGATATGTATGGATGACTTATTGAGATTTAGCATATGCATAGTTGAGGAAAGCTCTATGATAGTTTCATGATGATGTGTACCAATGTGCAAGTGTGTACAAACAATATGGTGCAAATTATGATTGAAATACTAGTATAGGTATTTAATAGAGTAGAATAGAGCATAGCAGATAATTGGATTGTATGACTTGAGGAATTATTTTGGTGACAAAATAATTAGTACGTCATAATGATCTGACTATGTGGATATTATTCCATAAGTAATTTCATATTATATCAAGCATGTGAAAGCATGAAGGTTGACTAAGTAGTGAATTATGAATATAAGAGGTATAAGTAAAGATCTTGTCTTGTGAAGATAAGAGCATGACATATACATGATCTATGCAATATTTTGTGACTGATGTGAAGTTGATGAGATGATATCTGAACTAGATCTGATGTATGATCAGAGCATGTGTGAAATACATTAGACAAAAAGTATTATATGTATATTTATTATTATGAAGAATTGAATTGTATAATTGCATGTTAGAGTAGTGGGTTCTTCTTGCATACATTTTATTTGATCTACCAACTCCTAACAAGGAATAGAGACACTATATGTATTTCACATACTCCTAGTAGGGTCAATATCCTTAACAAGATCCTATTTTTTAGTGAATCATCTAGTGGGTATCATCCCCACCAAGGTTTTTCCTTGGCCAGGGTTTCCCTAGTTAGCAAATAATGGTGTTATGAGTTCTCTATGTGTATGGTTATATTTACTATTTAGCATTGTTGGTTTACTTTCATATGCAAGCTATAAAGTAATTAACAATATTCAGTTGTGGGAAAAAGTTTGTCACCCCCCCCCTTCTAGTATTATCTATTTCTAATAATTGGTATCAGAGCCTAGTTACTTAGAAGAAGTTTAACATCTTGAGTAAGATACCTTTAGATATGGAATAGTTGAAGAAAAACCTTGAAGAAGCTCTTGAGCAGAATGACCTTCTTATTGAAGAAAGAGATAACCTGAAAGATAGATATGAAGATGCAAAAGTATTCATTAGTAAACTGAAAGACAGGATTGATGATCTAACATCTGGCAAGGAATCAATTGCATATACTAGTGACAGTGATGAAGTAGGAAATCTCTAGAAATAAAATGAGATTTTGAAACATGAACTAAAAATTGTTGAACTTAAGTTGGGTCTTAAGAAAAATGGTGGCAAGAATGAACCTAAACTAAAAACTGAGAGTGCAAACCTTAGATCCTAGTTAAATCAAGTTACATATGAACACGATACTATCAAGATTGAGCATGCAGAATTAGAAAAGTGTAATATCATTGTGAAAGGAGAATTAAGGCAAGCTAAGCAATAGTTAGAGAAAATTTATTCCAATAGCAAGAAGATAGATGAATAGATATTTCACCAGAGGCCTTCTTATGACAAGACAAGACTTGGATATCTGATTGGAAAGAAATCAGCCAAGAAAGTTGAAATTAGAAGAGAACTAGATTTAGTTATTGAATCCTCTACGGAATCTAATATAAGTAAGGTAGAATCAAGCACTTCTACTGAAGTATCAAAAGAAGTTAAATCAATTGATTTGTCAGTGAAACATGATGAACTTAAGAAAATAGAGCAAGATGAACCACCCAAGGAAGTAAGACATGAGTTCATAGGTAGATGCTTCATACACAATGAATTTGGACATATGAAAAGATACTGTACGAATAAGTCTTTTAAACTTATTACTAATTTCTATTGTTATAATTGTAATGGTTATGGACATTAAGCAATAGAATGTAAGAAACCTAAATTTGATGGTAATAATGGAAATAGTAGAATGCTTAGGAACACTAATACTGTAGGTAATGAAAGAGGAAGATCACAGAGCAGATCTAATAATGGTGAGAAATCTAATGGAGAAAAGAACCAGCTTGTGTGTTACAAGTGTAACAATTATGGACACATTGTAAGGAATTGCAGAGCACCTAAAAATTGGAATTGAACAAATTAGAGAAGAAATACACTTGTATGTCAGTTATGTAATAACTTCAAACACACAATGAGATATTACAAAATGTATAGAAGGAACTTCAGTAGGAATCCTAATTACAGGAGGAACAAAAATAGAAATGATAGAAGGAATGATAATGGTAGTGAAAACAGTCAAAAGGAAGCAATTAAGGAACATGTTGATGAGTTCAAAGAATCATTTATGATAGTTAAGGATCTAGAAAGCTCTTATACAGTTTTGGAGGAGCAATATTTTGATGCAATTGATAAGACATTGAAGTTACAAATTTTTTGTGACTCATCCTACCTAGATTAAGCTATTTTAGTAGAGGCAATGCATTAGTTGGTCGTAACTAATGTTAGAGAGAGAGAGTTGGAGGTTGCACAGTTAATAGAAGATAAAGGACATAGAGAGAGAAAGCTATGATCAAGTGTGCAAGGCTAGATATGATCTCATTGAGAAGGAATTCAGAAATCAAGCTTACTAGTAAACAAAGATAGTAATTGAATTTGTGGTAGATACACATTTAATGTGCAGTACAATTTTGAATGATTTAAGGATTGCAAACAAGATTGTGTATACCATTTGTTTACGTGAAGTGTCTTGAGCAAATTGAAGAGTGATTTGATAGTGAATTGAAGTGCAAAGAGAAGTTGATGAAGCGTAAAGTTGCAAAAGCCCTAAAACATAATTTTAACGTATTTTATGGAGCTAAAGTTAAGTTTTTTAGTGAACATAGTAGAATATAAATGGCTAGTCAAACTATCTATGATGTGAGTGATAGACCATGGTATGTGTTCAAGAAACATCTATTTATTTTACTTTTCGATGACTCATTAGGTGCATTTTTACAAGTTTCAAAGAATGTGCTTCATGTTGAGGATATTAGAAGTTATATCCACTATAAGATTGAAAGCATAGGAGATGAAGATATTCACAAAGAATTGGGAATCACATGTAACAGTGATTTATCTTTGAAATCTGAGTACACACAGCTAAGCAAGTTGAATCTAGTGAAGTATATGTTTTATATGGAGTTTGATAATCACAATTGGACTCAAATTATTCTAATTAGGGTACATGATGATTTGTTATGGCTAGGTGATGTGTAAATTTTTATTGACAATGACCTAATTCATAAGGTTGTGAGATTAAGCAATGAGGGATGCAATCTCATAAATGAGAAGAATGTAAGGAAAATGGTTGAGACAAACCTGAATACTAGGTTTGATGGAAGAAACATGAAGGTAAACACCATTCAAGACAAAGAGTGAAGTTATTAAGCAAGATATTAGGGTACAAGTTCAACCATGGATCAAGGGTTAACTCAGTACTAGCTAGATTTTTACATGCAGCTTATGTAATGGAAATTCAAGGGAGAATAGTTAATTTGTATGAGATTATCAGACTGTAATTGTTGGATAACATTGCCAAACTGAAGAAATCAAAGAGCATAGTTTTCATATTCAATTCCCTACTGACTCATTTATTTTTCTATGCTACAAGGAAGTTTCCAGGAGTAACAAATTGGGATAGCAAAGAGTGTGCAATGAAGTTGGTGACCCAATGCTATAGATCTAAGTTGGAGAATGTCAGAGATGATGAGATTGATAGAATGATGAAAAGTTTCTAGTTGGAAATGAAACAAAGGTATAGAATACTGCCCTCAATGGTAGAAAAGTACAAGGATGAGATATGCTTCATAGTGGAAACTAAAAACACCTGTATGGAAGTTGTGGTACCAAGGGTTAAGTTTATAGAACCCATGGGATTTAGATTGTTGGTAAATAGGTTGTTTCTTTTAATTTAACTCTAATGCCCAAATTTATGAACAATATCTAATTACAACATTTGGAAATTTGCTTTGAAAAAGACTAACATTCCTCTGAATTATTAGGTACAACTCCCTATTGTAGATTTGCAATGAATTATGTTTGTTTCTAAATCTAAATCAGGGTATGTTCTTAACCTAAGAACAGGAGAGGTAAACTGAGCCAAACCTATATAGGATTTTAACTCTAGAAAGAAATGATTTTAGAAGATTAATTAAGTTTATGAACTCATAAGACTTAACAATTCAATGGTGCATACTAACTAATACTAAACTAATCTAGCAAGAAACTAATTACAAAGAAAGAAAGATTGACTTGAAAGAAAATAGCTAAAGGATCTCTCTTGAACCTATGATGACAATACTTATCATATTCAGTTCACTATCTCAAAATAGGGGAATAAAGCTATGTTCATTCCTTTTTTTAATTTAGATAAAAGAGAAAACTTATAATTAACATTCAATAGAGTGGAATAGAAAATAATTGACATAAAATCAAATTCAATTGGCTCTACAACATCAAGTATCTCACACCAAAAATTAGCCGACCTTTTATTAATCTTTCATTCCAATACATATAGGATTTTGAGATGATCATTACAAAGGAAGTTTAATCAATTCATCTCCTCTAAAATGAAAAATGGCAAGGAGCCAATTTTTCTATTACCATATTTACATCAAAAAATGAAAGAGGCAAAGAAAGAATCACTTTGCCTTCTTTCCCTTTTCTGCTTTTCCCCTATAAGCCTTAGTAGCAACAATAATTAGAATTAATTGTTCATTCCTATGAACATGTACATTAGTATATCTTAAGTTCCATTTAGAATTTTCTCTGGCCAAATCTTTAGCAGCACTCAAATAGTCTTGCATTTCCTCCATGGCCACATGTACACATCCACCAAGTTTTTGGGGTTCAAAAACTCTATTCTGATGAATTGAAGATATCTCTATTAGACTATCTATGAAGTTGGAGAAATTTTTCTACATGACAGTTACTCCAATGATTCCCTTTCCTTGTCCACTGGCCTGTGAGTCTATATGCAAACCTCTCAATAGTTCATAATCTCTATCTTGGTCCTTCTTCACTTTAGCTTTAGTATCCTTAAGTCCTTCCTCTATTGCCATGATCATTTTGGACTTGAATTGCATGCTCTGGAGCCACTCAAATAAAGGCTCATCTCTCTTAGGCAAGATCTTCACCTTGAAAACTTCCTTCATCTTCATGTGGATAATCATATTCAATAGAGAGACACAATCTTAACTTCTAGTCTTCTCTATAGCCAAGGCGACTCTATTTGTTGAAATATTATCCTTCTCTATTTCCAGCCTCAATATAGCATAGCCAATTTTCTCTATAATGGAGAGTCCCTCCAACTTGATTTTCCCACTCCACTCTCTACTGATCTGCCGAAAGTGTTTATCTTCTTGGAGTTGAGAGATGAGCACTTGAACATCTATAGTAGTAGGATCGCTAGTAATAAGCATCCCAAAGATGCTCACTAACGAGGTGACCAATTGCATAATGAAGCAATTTAGCTCTTGTATTTTCACCTTCATCTTGACCTTTGATAATTTAAGGCTTTCTAACCATCCTTCAATCACCTCATTTGTTGACTTCCATAAGCCAACTTTGGTATCATGTCTGGCCTCCCCAAGATCCACCAAATGCAAAGTAAAATCATCAGTAGAGATATCCTCAATTCTTCCCTCTTTGGTAGGATTTGTTATCTCCATTGTTAGATGCCCTATTTCAAGGTCTTGTCTGAGGATGGACAAGATCTTCTGCTTCTTAACCTTACTCAGTGCTGATCTAAAGCGTACAGCAAGAGATAAGGTGTCTTTGTTGGGGGCACCTTCATCTTTCCTCTTTCTCTTCCTATCTAGAGTGTCCTCCAACCATAAATTAGTGCCTATTACTTTGGAGGCAGTCTTGAGAGATTCTATACTAAACATCTTTCTCTTGGTCAAGGTGGTTGTTCTCGCAGTCAAAGAGAAAGGATTCTTTGGAATTTGTGAAACAAGCTTTAAAGAATCTTGTCCTTTATCTACCCCTGGGGTCTTCATCATTGCCTCGTCTGACTTAGTAGACTCACTATCACTACTTCTTCCATCTCCTAAGTCCACTACCTACACTTGAGGGCTACTCGACAGGAGAAGTGTAGCACTTATGGATGGAACTGGACTGCTATGAGGTGAGAGGGCTTGGGTAATTGCACCACATTTTGGTTCTTCTGCTTTCTTTTTCTCAAATTTAGATGGAGTCCTAATCACTGAGAGGGAGCCATCCTTACAAGCCTTAGCCAAGGGGATACTTTTTTTAGGAGGCTGGTCACCTCTATATAATGGTTGGGCCGGTCCTTGAGTGATAGCCAGAGTTACACCTGATGTGCCACTTTGAGAGGAGGAAGCCACCGTAGCTATTGGAGAATCTTGGGCAGGTGTGTTTTTACTTTGACTCCTTTTGGCTATGGTCCATTCGACCCATTTCCTAGTATTTTTGATCATCTAGGCCATCATGCTATCTAACTCCTCTCCTTCATCTTTGTAAGGTTTAGAGCTGATAGAAGTGCTTCTTAGTTTTGTTAGATAAGTGTTACTATACATAGTTTTTCCATCATCCTCTTCTCTCTCAACATCAATATTAACTTTATACATCTTCACTTAATCCACTATAAGCCTAGTGAAAGCACGGTCATGGATCTCGAACTCATCCTTGCAATCGGCCTAGTAGTCTTCAATGGTGGTGATGTGTTTGATCACACTTCTAATTTGTAACACCTCCCTTGCATATCCATTCAGATCAAACATAAGCCTTAAGACCTCATACATCTCCAATTTACATTTCATTTCAAACACCTTTAGCATATCATTTACATCAGAACGGGGCTCACAACTGAAATCTATCACCTTCATACAAAAATCGTACCCTTTCTTCTTTAAACTCCCACTTAGCATGCTCACTTAGATTGCTTGTCGCACGATCTCAATCAACATGATCATATCACTGGGATATCTTGGTAGCTTCAAGGGGAAACCATCAAAAGCTACAAGATGCAAATATGGAAAGGATGAGAACTAGATGAAATAACTCCCAAATTGGCTAATGGCCACCATGGCTTTAGGGTTGAATCTCCTCTCTGGACAACCTTGTAGCTCCCTGTAAATTTTCATGGTGAATGCATCATTAACTCTTATATAATCTGCATAACTATTTTCCAATTGTAAGCATGGGTAGAATTCATAAGACTTCATGTTGGGTGAACCCACAATAATGGGTTTCACTTTAGTGGGATGAAGAAAAAAAATTGCATTCACCATAAGTTTGCACAAACATGGTAAATATGTTCACTACGAACATATTTCACAAATATGTTCACAACAAACATATTTACCATAAATTAAGAATGTTTCTACAAACATTTGTAATTAATATGTTCATAGCGAACATTTGAAACGTTGAATTTTGGCTTTGAAACGTCATTTTTTACCATCTACTATTCATTTTAATGGCATTGAATATTTGAGCCAGAGGTTGGAGTGAACATGTCCTATTGGTTAGTGTCCCCCCATCATTCTCCTTCAGATTCTCATCTTCGCACTATTTCAAGTATGTCTATATATTATTATTTGAATTTTTTTACGTTTTTTATGTTTTCAAAGCATATTTTAATGTTAATTTAATATTTTTATTGTTTATTTATGTTAAACTTAATTATATTAATTTAACATTTATAATTTTTTTGTATATGTTAGTTATATATTACATAAATAATAATATAATATTAGAAAACAAAGAAAAAGATTAGTGTTAAATTAGTTAAATATTAGAAAAACAATAATTTAGAATATTAGAAAAATATTATAAAATATTTAAAACCATTAATTTAGAATATCGGAACATTAGAAAAACATTACATAAAAAATATTAGAAAAAATATTACATTCAAATATTAGTTTTTATTAGAAAAACATTAGAAAAAACATTACATTTAAATATTAGAAAAACATTAGAAAATATTTTTTTTTAAATAATTTAGAAAATATTAGGAAATTAAACATTAGAAAATATTAGAAAAATATTAGAAAAAACATTAGAAAATATTTTTTAAAACGTTAGTCTTGAAAATTAGAAAATATTAGAAAAATATTATTAAATATTTTTAAAAATAGAGTAGAAAATAAAAGTAAGAAAAAATTAGTTTTATTAGAAAAATATTAGTTTAATTAGAAACAATTTTTTTAGAAAAATATTAGTTTTATTTATAAAAACATTAGAAAAAACAAATTTAGAAAAATATTAGTTTTATTAGAAAAACATTAGAAAAAAAATTAAATTTTTAAATATTAGAAACATGAATTTAAAAATATTAGTTTGAAAAATATTAGAAAAATATTAGAAAAACATTATAACAGTGTATAATTATTAGGAAAACAAATTATTAAGTGAAATATTAAAAAAAAGTTAATTTCTTGTACGATATTAGAAAAATAAATTAGTAAATTAAACATTAGAAAATATTAGTCTTTAACATTAAAGAAAATAAATTACTATATATAACATTAGAAAATATTAGAAAAAAACATTAAACTTGAATTATTAGAAAAACAAAACAAAACAAAATTATTGTAGAAAATTAAAAAATATTAGAACGAGATATATATAATTTAGGATCTCCCCTTAAGACATGTCATTATATAGTTAATTACACTTAGATTAAGGCATTAAGATGAATAACATACACATAAACATGAATAAGGTATTAAGATGAATAACACATACATAAACAAAAAAGATTGAGACATTAAAAGATCAATAACATGTACATAAACATTAATAAAAATATGAATATTGAAAACATGCATGCACATGCAACATGAACATATGTACATATACATCTATGAAATAACATCTAAGAGATGTGTACATACATACATACATACATACATAAATGTGTATTTATGTTATATCTCTGTGTGTGTGTGTGTGTGTGTGTGTGTGTGTGTGTGTGTGTGTGTGTGTGTGTGTGTGTGTGTGTAACATACATATATATATACATATACACACACACACACATATATATAACATACATACACATATATGTATGTATGTATGTATGTATGTATGTACACATCTCTCAGATGTTATTTCATAGATGTATATGTACATATGTTCATGTTGAATGTGCATGCATGTTTTCAATATTCATATTTTTATTAATGTTTATGTACATGTTATTGATCTTTTAATGTCTCAATCTTTTATGTTTATGTATGTGTTATTCATGTTTCTGTATATGTTATTCATCTTAATACCTTATTCATGTTTATGTATATGTTATTCATCTTAATGTCTTAATCTAACTGTAATTAACTATATTTAATGACACGTCTTAAGGGGAGATCTTAAATTATACATAAGAATGTAGATTAAAATGTACATATTTTATTTCATATATATATGTATATATGTTCATGTTAAATGTAGACATGTATGTTTTCAGTATTCATGTTTATGTATATGTTATTCATCTTAATGCCTTAATCTAAGTGTAATTAAATGACATGTCTTAAGGGGAGATCCTAAATTATACATATGAATGTAGATTAAAATGTATTTTTTATTTCATAGATGTATGTATATTTGTTCATGTTAAAGTAGACATGTATGTTTTCAATATTCACATTTAAATTATGTATATGTTATTGATCTTAATGTCTTTATCTAAGTGTAATTAACTATATTTAATGACATGTCTTAAGGGGAGATCCTAAATTATACATTAGAATGTAGATTAATGTATATTTTATTTCATAATGTATGTAAATATGTTTATGTTAAATGTAGACATGTATGTTTTCAATATTCATGTTTATGCATATGTTATTATTTTTAATGCCTTAATCTAAGTATAATTACCTATATTTAATGGCATGTCTTAAGGGGAGATCCTAAATTATACATATATAAGAATGTAGATTAATGCATATTAGGTAAGAATATAACATACATGTACATAAGAACATATAAATCTAATATGACCTAAAGAATACATGTTACAACATTTAATTAATAAAAGTTAATACATATAAGAACATAAAGATTATATACAAACATAAAGAATGTATCATATATAAGAACATAAAGATTATATACATAAATACATAACAACATTAACAATCATAAGAAAACATAAACAATGTCTCGATAACCCTAAAACTAACTATAACCCTAAAAGATAATACTAACCATAATGCTAACGCTAACTCTAACTCTAACCCTAATTTCTAACCCTAACTCAAGTGAAAACTCTTTAACCCTAATCTTTAACCCTACAATTTCGTAATTGAAATGAGGTAATGTACAACCCCTAGGACCTATCTAACCATAACCCTAATCTAATCCGAACTAAATTTAACTAAAACCCTTAGATCTAATAGAAACCCTTTAATCTTTAAATGAAGGTTCCCTATATATATCTAAATCAAACCCTAGAATAGATAACTCAAACCCTAATCTGAAAGGTTAAATTGTAATATCAAGGCAAGTGTTATTGTAATATCAAGGCAAATGTCAGACATGTACATCTATATAAATTTTGATTAAAAAACTTCAAATCAATAGGACCAATTGTATAACAAGACAATCTTACATATTTACACTTTCTTTAAGACCAATTATATACATCCACACTAGTAGAGAAAACAAAGAGTGGTATCCGGATACTTCTATTAAATATGTTAAGAAACAGAAGGAAGATATTATACAAGAAGAATGCAAGGTTCACAACATTGTTTATCCATTTTAATTCTTTTGTAGACCTAACTTAATCATCACCATCATACCCATGCCTCTAAATGATCTAATTGTAAAGTTACTAGTGTTATGTTGCCCCTAGAAAAATAATAGTCAAAATGGAGTATGCATGAGTTGTATTTAATATGCCTGATCTTTTTCTTTTTTTTAAAGAGGGGTAAACACTTTTACCTAGAGCTATGAACCAGTGAGGCCACAAATGGGGGACCTCATCCCCATTAGATTTGAACCTTGATGGCAAGGATAACAACTCAACAACTTAACCATCACAACATGCCACTATTGGCAATATGCCTAATCATTCACCAAAGACCATAATCCGTAATTCCTTACTGTAAGTTTCTTCAATCCTCAACTAGATTCAATAAACATGATTTGATACCAAACAAGAGAGCTATAGAAATGTTTTGAATTGCACTTCTTAGAAAATTATAAAAAAAAATTACTTAAATAGAATGAGATGAACTCTTTATATTTCTTATACAATCAGTAATCAAACTACAAAATAGGAAAACTATATATATTTTAGAATAACTACTCCAAATATTTGATCTAGAGGATAAAATAAGATAGATAATATCCCTAGATCATTCTTATTTTATATATATTTTAAATGGTGGATTATGGACCAATGTGAATAATAATTAATTATGTTTAGACTAAATTTAGAAGGATGACCAAATTCAAGTTATGAAAATTACAAACATTTAGTCCCCCAAGATTTTGGGAGTGTATAATTTCTCCTAGTCAATAATAAATAACCTCTTCTTATCTTTAACTCCTACCCAAAGGAATATTCTTTTTATTCCCTCAAGCTTGTTGAACCACACAACAAGTATATGTAAGAGATACACGATATCTATATCTAGAGGTAATTTTAATTAACCTCATGAGTATTTTGAGTTACTTGCATTACTAAGAAGATACCATTTCTAGCTTCGAGAGTATCAGTCATAGAACTTCAAGATCTTTGTAAGTTTCATCAGTTTTTGATTGAAAGGTTAAGGTTGAAATCATGAAATTTTTTCTAGGATTAGGTTGATAATGTGATCATTGTCCTTTGGGTTTGAGATTTTTATAGATATAATTTATATCAATAATGTTCTAGATCCATGTTTTTAACTAAATCTAACATCTCTATGATAGTAAAAATAAGATCCATCTCAACGTAAGTTTACTCTTTCTATCTGACCTCTTGTGCCTACTTTTATACATTAGATGTAATATCATACCTTGCTATTTTCCATTGCCTTTGTAGTATCACAAAATACTTTACTAATTTTATATATCATAAGCACATATTTATCTTGAAAGGAATACATCCTTGACTCCCCCATCCTTGAATCTATATCTTGCACTAGAATCCCTCTATTCATTTTGGGTTGTGATAATTCACTTTTGGTTTGAGGGTGAGCCTCTTGAGGTTTTTATGTTTTTATCATACCCAAAATTTGGTTCAGTGATCATTACTAATATAAATTCTCACCATTTCATACTTTTCAAACATTCTTAGTTTTTATCATTTTCATCCTCAAATTAATATTTTCACAAATACAATTGAAGTGTAATTGTGATGACCTATCATTAATATTACATGATGCTAAGTTGTCACAAAATAAACAAAGGGAATAAGCATCAAATATACCCCTTGGTATGACTTAGATGGATGATACTACTATTGCACTTTCTCACAAGTAGGATAACCAACCTTTGTGACACCACAATGTCTCAAAAAAATGAAATTCTTATTGATGGAATTGAGAAATATTTTCAATTGTTCAAAATTTTAGTTGCACAGAACTTTGATGAACCACTCACTAGCTACTTTGAATCTTCATTAAAAATGACACTTAGTCTTAAACAATTTATTTGCATGCGATTACTTTGAACCCTAACCTAACTCATTGAACCATTTAAGTCAAACCTAGGTACTAATCTTTAATTCCTAAATTTTTGAAAACTTAAGAACTCCAGGCTAAATAACTCTAACTCTCATGTATGTATATGTGATCATATTTAAATATTATTGATATGTACATGTTACAGATTATCTTATAGACATGTGATTTATGTTTAATTACATATAAAAAATTGTGTGTACAATAGACTTAGCTCTTGAGACATTAGTATAGATATGACTTCACATGATCAACCTACTCATCCTCCTGCCACAGCTCCTGCTATGGCTCCTACTGTGGCACCTAATGTGGTTCATGTTGTGGCACCTAATGCAGTTCTTGTTCCAACTCCTCATGCATTTCATTGTGATGCTTGTGGTGGGGCTCATGCTACAGCTCGTGGTGGGTCTCCTATTGTACCTCGTCGTAGGGCTCGTCATGTGGCTCATGTTGTGACTCTTGGTGCAGCTCTTGGTGTGGCTCTAGGTGGTACAAGTCTTGGTGTGACTCCTAGTGTGGCTCCTATTGGAGGTTAGGATACACCTATAACTCTTGTTGGAGGTCTTGCTACACCACCTCCATGCATCAATAGTGATGCATTATTTGCATTTTTAGAGCAGGAGGTTGCTAGACTACAGAAATCTATATTGTCCTCTGATGATGGTCTATATAGAGACATATGTGCTACTATATGTAGGAGTTTACAAGATTTGACTGCTAGATTTAGAGCTCACCATTCATTTACTCCTAACATATTAGTTTCCATATCTAGGGAGCTTAGGGTAGAGATCTTAGGAGATGCATCTTTTGATGATGTTAAGAGGGTGGCCCCCAAAGACATCATCAAACGAGGTCTCTTTCCATCACATGAGGGAGCACAAGGTAGGATGAGAGGCTACCAAGTCACATGATGCAGAGATCATGTTATTATTAGCATGATCTATCCTCATTTTTTAGCCGCACATGGTCATTATCCTAATAACGACCAGATACTTCTTTATTTTGCACAGTAGTTGTACGCTGAGTTCCACATGGGGCTCAATGTCAACTACTTAGACATTCTAGATTATTACAGACAAGGGCATGGTCAGATCATAGATCATGACTAGTATCACAGTGCACAGCATCTACCATCTCCAAATGTCAAAAAAATTGTTAGACAGAGATTGCCTCCAATGACTAGCATTGGCACCTATTGTAAATAGAGTTTTCATTGCTTCCCAGAGGGGAGCAATTGAAACTATTGGACACATTTCATCTATGGCTACTAGTATCACATTTGATTCTCTTAGTCATTATATTCATAGTCGACAGAGTTGTCCACCTAGTCGACCATCTCTAGAGGCATCTAGCAGCACTTCAGGCACCTCCCCTAATGAGGCATATAGAGTTGTTGGACTACCACTACCAGGTGATGTTCGTGCTCTTTTAGGATAGCACATGCATATGGATGTAGCACTATATTTTTTGGAGGATATGTTGTAGAGTATCAGTTATATTTCTGATACATAGGGGATGTCAGTTCACTTGGTGATAGATGCCATTAGACACCATCAAATCCTCGTAGTTGCATAGACACAAGCCACCACACCAGCGACAGACGATACTCCTGTGCATAGCTCATAGCATTCGGCACCAAGCTTACAGCACTCTACAAATGACTCTAGCATCTAAGTTGGAGATGTTAGGATCACAGCTAAGGGTCTTGATGATTTTGGTGAGTAGTTACGAGGGTTGTCTGAGATTGATACTAGTTCGAGCATGGGTATTTCATCGTACATGGACATGTTATTCTAACCTAACAGCACTGATTCTACACCATTACCCAGTCAATTACATAGTTCCACTTCACTTATCATTACTAGCACTTGGACATGGTGTTAAGGGTGGTTCGGTAGGTGTTAGAGTTTTAAGAGGTGCATCGATAGATAATATGATGGAGTCTTCTAATCATCATCCACCTCCAGAGACCCAAGTACATATATATAAATATATATAATTTATTTTTAAATTTAAATATATGAAATTTAAAAATATGAATTTATTTAAAATTTTAGTTTAGATAAATATTTAAAATTTAATCTAACTATAATAAATCATGCAGGTACAAGTTGTTGAGCACATGATTACATCTAGTGTTGGTTTAGGGCATGTATGTGAGAGAGATGATTCTATTGAGGCACCTAGTAGTGCTTAGGTACAAGTTTTAAATAGTTTGTTTAAAGTTATTTATGAACTTCAAACTAGATATATATGCACTCGTATTTAATTTGAATGTACAAACATGTATATATATATATGCAGGGCTCGATTGATGCACCCGAGTGGCCATAGGATGTACAGGAGACCAGATCAAAGGGTCATTTTGTTTGTATGCGTCTTGACGGGTCCCTCTAGTAGTAGTAGATTTATATATTTTTCTATGCATTTGTATATTTTAGACTTACATACACATATGTATATTTTAGTACCTTGATGACATGTATACATATGTTTCACTATTTATTTGACTATTTAGTACTTCAGTAGTTAGATGGTCACATGTATATATGACTTTTTATATTTTTCTACGTAAATGTATTTATTCAAGATTTACAGTTTGCATATGTATGCATTTCAGTTCTAGAGATATATTAGATGTAGATGTTTATTCTTGAGACGTGTACATGTGTATGTTTATTTTTTTTGTATTATAGTTAGAACATGTTCTTGAGACATGTACATGTATATACGTGTGTTATTTTTTTTGTATTATAGTAGAGCATTCTTCATGAATTAGATTATAACTTTTAAACTTTAGATTTTATTGTGATCATTATATAAAATAATCAAATTAACTTCTATAAATACCTACTTCAATAGTTAAATATTCAAAGAAGTTCCAAATTGATCTATGAACCTAATTTAAAATTTTGAAAAATAATAATGATTTATAGGGTGATTTAATTGAATTAATATAGGTGCTTAAAACTACTAAATTAACCCAAATGAGTTAGATTATAAATTTAAAACATTATATTTATTTGTAATCATTATATGAAATAAACAATTAGTAGGACTAAAGATACATAAAATTGTTAAATCAATTAGTAGGAATAAAGATACAAAATTGTTAAATCAATTAGTAGGAAGTTAGAAAGATACATATTTCTTAAATTATCAAAATTAGTAACCCACTAAAGATAAATATTAGTTTTATGTGGATAAAAATATGTTAATTAGGTAAGCCAAAACATTATTTTAGAAAACTTTTACAAAATATAATATTTAAAAACATATTAATTTAAACTAAGAGTATGACTGTAGACAATAAACTAACATTAATATATAGTTTTTTAATAAACTAATGATAACTATGAACTTATAATCATACAATTTTAAAAACACATTTATTTCACTTATGAAATTCAATAGTGTAAGTTCCAACTAACTTGTATTGCCTATTTATATCAAATTGTTAAATTATTAAATTCATCCATTGTACAATTAATATTATTAATTTATATAGTTTTTTAATAAACTAATGATAATTAAGAGTATGATCGTACAATTAAAAACACATTTAATTCAAGATGAAATTCAATAGTTTGAAAAGAAGTTGATATTTAAGAATTCTAACATATTAAATTATCTTTAATACATATCTATCTAATGAATGTATAAGTTTGAACTAACTTGTATTGCCTATTTCAATATCAAGTTGTTATTATTAAATTCATCCATGGTACAATTAATATTATTAATTTATATAGTTTTTTAATAAACTAATGATAACTAAGAGTATGATCGTACAGTTAAAAACATATTTAATTCAAGATGAAATTCAATAGTTTGAAAAGAAGTTGATATTCAAATTATTATAAAATAAATCTCAAAGGTCAGTTCAACCATGATGTACACTTATAACATGTAATATCTTCTCATGATCTTCATTGTCTAGTCTCCACTTGCGACGTGCATGCTTAAGTTTGACTAAATGTAGACAAAGCCCGGTAGCAACAACCAGGTGGTTGTATTGTAAAACCTTTTTGTTAGATTGATAATCAACAAAGTGTATTCCATGTTGGACTATTTTTTCTTGCTTCAAATATGTTCCCTCTATCACAACAGAACATGCACCACAAATTTAAGTATTTTAAAATTTGATAGATATAAAGTTACCTAGATATATATATATTTATTCATACAAAGTTACCTATGGGGAACAACATTCCATAACTTTCTTCAGGGTCATATAAATTTGTCCTCTCTGTAGTACATTATAATAAATAATAACTAACACCTTCATGATTTCCAAGCTCAACAATCACTGCAAAGACATCTCCTGCATAACAAGTATACATGTGTATGTGTACAGTATATATAAGATTGTTCAAATTAATAATTAAATAACAAGTTGAGATTAATTGTTATGATACTTACCCACTTTTACCAATCCAAAGATATGATTATAATCATCAGAAATCAATGGAATATCATCAAAAAATTCATCATCTTTATCAAATGTATCAGTAACATCAAGTGGTACCGAAATCCATGCACCTATATATCCACATGTTTGATTGATGCATTCTTCATAATCTTCATCAATGCAACTGTCACAAAAACATGAGTATTCTCTTGTCTTCAATGTCCAATTGCAATTATCTGTACTCGTGACTAAATGTAAGGAACGTGTCTTTTCTATTCTCTTGCAACCATGCATGTTTTTTTTTATTAACACCTAAAAGTTCATTAAATTGAAAATATGGATAAATTAAATTTAAACTTCAATGAAATGAAAAATAAAACTTAACGATAAAATTTTATAACTTAATTGCATAAAATTTAAACAGATGTACACATCCATACCTATTATCTCCCAAAAGACTCTATATGGTACCTATCAACTAGTTGTTGATGATGTCTCAACCTCATCTAATTAAAAATGTCTTACACCATTCAACAAAATCATTTGCATCATTTACATGAACTCCCTAATAATTCATTTGATACTTTCATAGAGCATGCTTGATGCAAGCTCCAGCACCATCATGTTCACCTTTTCCATGGCCGCTCTCGAAGAAATTCCATATGTGTTTTATATTCTCATTGCGATGATATCTACATAATGCATAAAATGGTCTAGATGATTTGAACGGTGTTGCACATCCATTAGACCAAACATAATGTTTATCAACATTTATGTTTCTTTCTTTCACATAAGAAAAGAACATATTGAAGCAATGTTCTACATAGTGAATGTCATGTTCTTTATCATCACTTATATAAAAATGATATTCCTTTTTAATTTCTCATGCTTGAACTATACTCTAAACACCATCCAAATCTAGTTGTGCATGTCTATAACAAACATGTACCATAATAGTGACCTACTTAGAAAAGAAATATTCTGATTGAATTGCTTTCTTTTGAACAAAGGAATAGTTCTTTGCAAAATCAACAACTGATACAATCGTTCCAAGTGGGAAATTATCTCAAAGTTTGTAACTATTGTGCTTGCCACTTTGCAAAAAATGCTTGATGAATATAAGGTTGAATCAAATTCTTAAATCTATCCATAAATGTTAGAATAGGTAACTCCTCTTCAACATATTCCAACCTTTTTGTCTCTTTCCCCAACTTTGTTTCATTCTTGACATACTTATAACTTTTGCAATTCAATTTTTTTGTTACATCATTATTTTCAATTTTCAAAAAAAATGGATCCAATTCACCACATGTTTCATGTAATCCTTTGGTGCAATTTATTTGACCAGCTAGATCATCTATTTTGTCACATAGAATGGATGATATAAACTCACTTCTCCTACTAAGAGGAGCAGTGTGAAAACCATATGTGTCTTCTACAAACTTTCAAAATACTTGATAGTGGAGATCAAACTCACTATGATGACGACAACAACATGTTTCAAACACTTTGTTTGACCTCACAAAGTATGGCTTCAATTTTTCAAACAACATTTGCCCAACTTTTACATTAGGATGTTCACTACAAAATGACACATATAACTCATGATGTGTTGTGTCCAACCAATGTTTTGTATGATGTTCATATTGACCAGATGCAATCCTATGCCTGATAACATCTCTATCATTTGATGAAGGATGAGTGTTATCAATCCAAAATAATATGACTAAATTTTTTAATGACTTTTCAATCCTATCAGAACGAGGTGCTCTACACATGATTGCCCAATTTCCCTCCATAGTACTTTCATCCACAATTAATCTTCTCTTAACATATTTTCTCATTGTTTTCCTACTAAAACCCATTTTAGACAAAATTGAAGATATTTATCTATTTTGGTTCATATTCTTATTTACAATAGATATCAACATCACTTTTCTTGCCACAAACTTATCTTTAGTTCGAGAGTATTTTCCTATGTTTCTCAAACCTTGTTTAACATTTTCAATCAGACTAGTTTGCATGCTATAAAATCTTCTCTTCTTTGATGTTGTGTCTACACCTAACAATTTCAATGCCTCTCGCAACTTATTTTGTGTAAGAAAAAGTGAAAGTAACTAAGCTTGTTCAAGTGTTTCACTATTATCAAATTGAGTCATAATTTCTCTTATCTTCTAATTCATTGACCTTTTCTTAGGCAAACTTAATGGTTGAACAATAGTTGCAAGTCTTATCAATTTATCCACATCCATTTTAAGTAAATGATCTAAAAAAAATTGAGAAATAGAATTCTTTACAGATTGGGCAATATTTAGGAGTTCATCCATACCAATTCCTGCACCTGATCCTAACCCTTCTCTGACTTCTATTACTAGAATATCTATAGGGAGCGATCTTGAGCCTTCTCCAACATTCATTGTTTGAGATTCTACAGGGAAGGATTCTGACCCTTCTCCAACTTCTATTATTTGAACCTCTGTAGAGAGCAATCTTGAACCTTCTCCAAAATTCATTGTTTGAGATTTCATAGGGAGTGTTCCTGACCTCTCTCCCATATGCACTTCTTCTACTTCTGTTGAGCCTTCTTCAACATTTCCTTCACCTTGTTGATTGGCTACAACAAATTTATAAATAAATCAAATTAGATAAAATATAAGATTGAAACATAATTAAATTCAAAACCATTAAAAAAACTAATATATATAATTACATACCTTGTTTGATTCGATGATAACGTGCCACAATCTTCTAAAGATTTCTTTGTCTGCTTCATCAGATCTCTTCCTTGCATATTTGTTTTTCATTCCTTTCTTTTTTCTCATTATAAAATCATTAAAAAATAAAATTTACCCCTTGTCTCAAGATAAATTTTGCACAATAACTATATAAAAATGTCACTATACAAATTCACAGTATGGCTTCACTATTTCTAAACTGACATATCTAAAGCTAACATTAGCATTTTTGTTTTTTACATGTTCTCATGAATGCCATAAATTAGATATGTTCATGCGAACATGTCTTGTTGAATTTTTGATAGCCAAAAAATTTTGGACCGCATGTTCACTGCGAACATGTGTTCACAGCAAACATACTTTATATTTTCACTGCGAACATGTGTTCATAGCGAACATACTTTATATTTTCACTGTGAACATGTGTTCATAGCGAACATACTTTATATGTTCGCTGGGAACACCACGTTCGCACAAACATGGAAAACTTAAAAAAAATGGCCCTTTTTTCTTTAAATTTTTTTGGCTCTTTTGACACCCATAATTGCAGATGAATGATCTCCTACTATAAAATAAAAATTGCCAAAATATGTTACTTAGAGCAAGATTTCCACCGACTATAATTGTAATACATATTTTAATCACTAAGACTTTCAAATATGAGTTTAACTCATCATAGGTTCATTACCGATTGAACATCAACTGACTTTGACAATTCAAAAAAATTAATAAATTAGGTCAAAAAAATTTGAAAAATATCTAGGAAATAGCTTATTGAGATAGCTTTCTATTCAAAAAAAAATGGATTTATGATAAATTGACTTCAATTTATCTGTGTTAAAATGAACATATGTCTGAATTACAATTGGTCTCACTTCAAAACTTCATAAACTATACAATATTCAACCAAATTGAATCAAACCAAATGCATCCTCTAGATATTGATGTTAAAAATCCAACACCAAAAGAATTACCTCATTATCTTTTCTAGAAAAAAATTTGTGTGTGTCAAGCAAACTATCACTCTTTAAAAATATTGAATTTTATTATGTACCACTTTTCGGAGGAGAGGAAAACATTGACATAAATAAATTATTTTTTTAGATTAAAAAACATGGTTACAAAGTAGGAAAAGAGTACTAAAAATCACTAGTTTATGTCATCTTGAAATTATTTATAGTTTTAGAGATATAGTCACTCGAACGTGATGTTTGTTTCAAAAATATTGATTTTAGTGTCAAAATTGGTCAAAAAGTGGAACCATTATTGTGGGATCACCCTGTCGTTAGGAAAATTTTCCACCCTTAGGAGGCCTGGCCATAATTGTAAAGAAGCTAACATGTAAATGAGGAAGGAGGAAATGTAGAATGTGTTGTAGAATTTTGCAACACTAAGAACATTGGACATAATCTCGCTTACCTCATGATCCCAATCAATATATTTGGTGTCAAAGAAAATAACTTGCACCAAAAAGAAATATTGTTGAACAAATTTTAAAGCTTCTAGCTCACCTTTCAATCTATGTAAGAGGACCATGATGTTGATAATCTCAGGTTTGAGATTAGTCCCAAACAAAGTCTTAGGAACCTTACTCTTAGCGCTCCGTGGTTTTTGGAACCATGATTGCATGATCCCCTTTTTCCAAATCATCTTCTTTGTAGAGAACTCAAAAATGACTCCTCCAAATGTCAAATCTAAAAATTCTTCCCATTCTAGAACTTGAAGTTAATTTGCCACAGTTTTCCTATCAATGGAGATCAACATTGTGTCATCTGGAAATATAATTTTTTTGGTGTCTAGGTTGTAATGATTTATGCATTCATAGATTAATTTTGGAGCTTGGGATGCAACCAGAAAACTAGTTGCCTCGACTAACCCACATCCTTGGAGTTTCTTAATAATGGGATGGATTGGCTCTAAGTTCATTCTCCTTTGAAAATCCTTCATGTTGTTAAAATGGAGAGAAGTATCCGTGAAATTCTGCAATGAAGACTTCATTCCATTCAACTCATCAAAACTAGCAAATCTAGTTGCCATTCTGTTTGAAAGTAAATTTTGAATCTAGAAAAAGAAAAAGGATAGTAAATGCCTAGATAGAGGATTTTTGAAAAATTTATGCAAATTAATAGAATAAAAGTTCAAGAAAGAGTGGTTGTTTGTGTAATTGTTTATGTTTCCATCTATTTAGGAGTTTCAATTCATCCGTTGATCTTCTGAATTTGTGCCACCTGAATGAATTGAAGGAGAGATCTGTTAAAATAGTAAATGCATGGTTTTAAAAGATATTTCAATGTCCATTCACTATTTTGTTGGCCCAACGATAACTTTCCATCTTTCCATACTTACTTCCCCATTTTCCTTTAAGTTTTGGGAAGTTACCAATAAAGTATTCCATGGTAAAATATCCATCGAGTTGAATTCTACTTAATAGCTCTTTCTCACAATGGTTAGGTCATTTCTATTATCATCTTGAGATTTCTTATGCACAAAATGTGAGTCCAACCCGCTTACAAACTTGATTTTCTTTAAAGTCTAGGAAATTATCTTCTTGGGTTGAAAACCTGCCCAGGAGAAGACAATTTTCATTTCTCTGCCTAGGCTTCCCTTCTTAATTTACCTTTAAACTATTGTCTTCTTTGGGTTTGGAAATATCTAAAAGGAGTGAAAATTTTCATTAGGGACCCACCTTTTGTTTCTTTTCCTTCAGAATTGCCTTTTGCAAAAAACCAACTTCATGGGTTGAAAACCTGCCGAGGAGAAGTTGGTTTTGATTTTTCCACCTAGAATGATTATGAGAATTGTGATGAATCTTGAACAATTCTTGAGGTAGACAATCATAAAGGGAACCTGAATTTTTCATAGGGCACTTTGCTATTTTCTTACTTTGACCTGTATGCATCATTTGGAGCTCTTTGCAGAATATCGTGTTCATGGGTTAAAAACCTGCCAAGGAGAAGACGAAGTTTGGATTTCTACAAGCTTCTATTTTTATTGATAAAATGATAGACCACAAGTAGATATACTTTTTCAATGATATTTGAATGAGAAACATGAATTTCCATTGGATTAGGCACTAAGCTACCCGCAACTTCCCTCTTTCAAAAAGGAGAACCACCCGACTATGAAATGTGGAGAAGGGGAAAATGAAAAATCTGATGAAGACTCTTTCCACCTAAGGAGTTGAGAATTAGACTCAAACGCAAAAAGGAAATCACTAAGACACATGAAATCACTTTTACTACTCAGGTAGAGGATGAAAAGTGGGGCAACAGAGATGAGTGTTGAGCTCATAGAAGGGTATGTGTAGATCATACTCCAATCCGAGAAGGAAATAGAGTGCCCTAGATGGGGAACCTATAAGCAGAAAATGAGATTATTTTAGTTAGAACTGCATAGAAAGGAAAGCAAGAAGAAAGTGGAAAAGGTGATAGATTCCATCCTTAAATAATCAAGTGTAACCAAAGAGGAATTTAATGAAGTCAAAGGCATTGCTCTAGATATGAAAGCAATAGGACAATCTAAAGTGTTTATAGCAACTATTATTGTTGTTGCAAGACCTTTCGAAGGTGTGACAATAGCGTAACAATGTGTCCAAGCCCCTATTGCACCATATGCAGCAGTTGTGCAAGTAAAACCTATGAGAAGAAGAGGCGATCAGCCTAAGAGGTAGGAAGAGGTAGAAGCACCTACAGTGTAGAGGAAATTAGATAAATTTGGTGAAGGTTAAGCAAGAACATGCACCATCATCAAAGAAAAGAGTCAAGCAAACCACCAGTAGACTAGGCAAGAGAAGGAAAGCAATGCAAATTAGTGAATCTAAAAGTTCTAAGGATGAAGTTGGAGATAGACCAATAGTGCAAGATACATAGGAAGGAAGAACGGTAGTTGAAAAGAGAGAATAGAAACCAAAGGTAGAGAACCTAAACATACAAATAATTAATAATTACAATTTTGTATAGTTAAATAAGTATTAAAATCTATATAGAAATATGGATAGAAGGCAGTTAGGATATGCCATCATAAGAAACATGATTGTGAGAAATAAGAAGTTTGAGAATATTCATAATAAGATACATAAAGACCTATATAATAGGTAAATAAATACGAAGAAGAGATTTTTAGAAGATCTAAATTTGAGGATCACAATAACCTATGTGAAGTTGACTCTAAGGAGGACTCGAACATAAGTTTGAAGGGTATTGAGCCCTTGCTGAGCAACAAAAGAAGAGAAATTTTTCTAATGGGAGGCAATTATGAGGATGTCGGGAAGGAGACAGAGGAGGAAATTTCTAAATTCATGACTATAGTTCCTAAAGTGAGTGCATAGCCAAAGCCTGACAACCCAGTGTATGTGGAAACACACACACCATCTAGTGATTAGGGAGAAGCATAAGATCAACACTAGGCACCCTCACCATTGCATATTGTTATGGGTACTAAATCCATGCAAGTGGACAGTATGCACATAACTATATATGCAAAGGAGAATCCTTTTGTAGGATATGGAAAAAATATTGTTGGTAATATCATAAATATAACAACATACTCTATCTTTGATGAAGATGAAGAAGAAGAGAAGAAGAAAGAAGTAGAGAGGATAGAAGAGGTAAAGTGGCTAGAAGAAGAGGAGAAGAAAAAGGAAGAAAAAGAACATAAGAAGAAGAAAGAAGAAGAGGAAAGGAAGGAAGTTGAAGAAGATGCAAGGAAAGAAGCAAAAAGATTGGAAGAGAAGAAGAAGGTTGAACTAAAAGTAGGTAGACCTATTCCTATAGTAATTCCAATCGTAGCAGCAGTAGTAGCAGTATTAGTGCCATCAGATGATGATGATGTTCAAAAAGGATTAATGAGCTTGTTGAGCAATTTATTTGAAAAGAATAAATCAATAAAGTCTTTGGAGAATACTCTCACTAAAGTCTTGGATAGAATACAAAAGATAGTCAACAAAATAGTGGCTAATCCAAACTTACAGATAAAGGCCAAGGAGTTGGTGAAGATTTTTGATGAAGATTTCACAACTTTAGCAAAAGTAGCTTTAGTGCAAGCATAGGTGAAGCATAATGCATCACTATTTGATACAGTATGCATTAATGTGAGAAATGACTTGAAGGCACTTGACGAAAGTATCAAGGAACTGAGAAAACACATTGATGAAGGGAAGAAATTGTATGAACAGTGTGCATTTTCATAAAATTACCTGACTAACTTTGAGATTCAATTTATGGGTAAAATGAGTGAACTTAAATCACTCACTACAAAATTGCAGCTCCCAAAGACTAGCATTGAAGAGTGTGGAAAAAAAGTGGAGAAGATCCATAATGTGATCAGAGTCTTACAATCTGACAAGGACAAGGTGACAAAGAGATTCTCTAGTCTTAGAGAAATTTTGTCACCTAAGATAAGTACTTTGTAGAGGTAGCTAGAGTAATGTCCTATAGAAAAGATTTCCTATGACAAATTTGCATATATTGACTTGAGTGCAGTTGAAGTGACATCTTATGCACTATGCATAGTAATCAGTATTTCTGATTCGGTAAAGGAAAACCGGAAGAAAGAAGTGAATAGGCTAAAACCTATTTATGTAGATTATTTTTTTAGAATAACAAGTTGATCAGTAGTAGGCTACCCAATTTTGGGAAAACATTTGTTGAAACCTTTTCCATTGATGTAAAATGGGGAGTAATATGTAGAAGGAAATTTGTATGTATTGTATATGTAAGTGGGAGTACACTTATGTACTTATGTATCAATGTGAAGGAGTGATAAGGAATGTAAAGATCCATCAAAACATGAATAAAATTATTATGTTTTGAAGGTAATTTTGATTAGTTACTTTTATTTTTTTTGTGATGTATGAAATCATTTTGGGACTTAGCCAATTTTCCCAAATGTTGTCATCAATGCCAAAGGGGGAGATTGTTGGGAATACGGTCTGATAGATGTCTTGATGTTTGTCATTTATGGAAACATATATTCAGCATTTTATTTATGCATTTAGTGATAGAAAATTGTCTAGGTGTTAGATAGTTTTCAACAGCACATAGCACAGATGTGATATGTATGGACGACTCATTGAGAGTTAGCTTATGCGTAGTTGAGGAAAGCTTTATGATAGTTTCATGATGATGTGTACTAGTGCACAGGTGTGTTTGGATAGTATGGGGCAAGTTATGACTGAAATACCATTAGGGGTATTTAATAGAGCAGAACAGAGCATAGCAAAGAATTGGATTGTACGACTTCAGGTATTATTTTGGTGAAAAAATAATTACTAAGTCATAATGAGCCAACTATGTGGATATTATTTCATATTATGCCAAGTGTGTGAAAGCATGAAGGCTAACTAAGTAGTGAATTATGAATATGCAAGGTATAAGTAAAGATATTTTCTTGCAAAGATAAGAGTGTGACATATGCATGATCTATGTGATATTTTTTGATTGATATGAAGTTGATGAGATGATATCTGAACTACATCTAATGTATGATCAGAGCAAGTGTGGAATATAGTAGACAGAAAGTATTGTATGTATATCTATTCTTGTAAAGAACTGAATTGTACAATTGCATCTTAGGGCAGTGGACTCTTCTTGCATACATTATATTTGGTCTACCAACTCCTAATAGGGTTGAAGAAACTCCTAATAAGGTTGAGGCTTCTAACAAGGCCTAGTCCTCTAACAAGGACTTGAGACACTATATATATTTCACAAACTCCTAACAGGGTCAATATCCTTAACTAGATCCTATTGTTTAGTGAATCATCTAGTAGGTATCATCCACATCGGGGTTTTCCCTAGTAAACAAATAATGGTGTTATTAGTTCTCTATGTGTATGGTTATATATATTGTTCAAAATTGTTGGATTATTTTCATATGTAAGTTATAAAGTAATTAACAATATTTAGTTGTTGAAAAAAGTTTGTAGAATATTGATTCATCCTCCCCCCCCCAGTATTATCTATTTCTAACACTAATGTTGTCCCAACACTATGTCAAAGAGGGGCAAAATGTAGACACCTAAATGTGATTACATCAATAATTAATCTTATTTAGTCATCTTTTAGGACATTATTGATTAAATATTTAATATTTAATCAATTAATCGTCATTGCCTAGTTATTTTATTTATTTAATCAAATATACTCCAATTGATAAAATCAAAATGATAACTCAAAGTCTAATTATCAATTAAATCCCTATTCTTCTATTAAATTAAATAATTGCAGTATGCCTCTTTAATTTAATTCCATATCCCCTTTTATTAAATAAATTATATAATAAATCAATCCTCAACCTCTTACTATTCCTAAATTCCTATCATTAGCAAAATCCAACCCATTCACCCATGCTAACCTCACTTAGCCAGCTAATTAACCCACCTCATTAATGCTAGCCCACTTACATCCCTCTAAGATGCCACTTGCATCCTAGCCCCCTTCTAAGCTAAGTATAATCCCTTCCTAAACATGGGCACAACTTTAAGCAAGGGTTAATATTTCCTAACCCAAACCAAAGTGAAACTCCCATCCCATCCCTCTTATATTCCTATCAAAGAGGCTTTAAGGCTCTTGCATGCATTAATGTCTCTTTAAAGACTCTTACATCCCTCTTCCACACTCCTTCTCCCTCATAAATACTTTTGACCACCCATCTTGACCCTCCTCTCTCATCCAACCCCCTTGTGACTGTTGTCACAAAGCTATGAATTTGACAAAGTACAATCCATGTGCTTCCCTCTCCTTCAATCCTAGCCTTCCCTCACCCTTCATCCATCCTTGCATATTATCCATCAAACTCACTACCCCTTGGCCTATAAATTGGACCCTTCCCCTCTCACAAATAATCCACTTTTCATGCAAACTTATAATGCTATTTTGAGAGCTCGTAAACAATCAAAATACCATCTATAATGGCAAAATCCATCCATGTTCCCATTGTTGAACCTTTCATTCACCACCATACTTGACCATAATATATTATGCAAAGATTGAGAACATTTGAGCACACATTCTACCATCATTTAGACATATCTAAGTATCAAGATTGCACTTGGGAAGTTCACCATACTTGGTTTGCATTCTCCTTCTGTGTTTTATTCATCCTTTCATATGTTTCTTATATTTTTAGTTTATGAATATTAAATTTATATTAATGTTCTTTGCAAACTAAACTTTTTAACATAAAGTTTTTATCCTATTAGGAGTTGATTAGGAAAACCATTGAATCCACTATCTAAATAGCCTTTGTATTATCCTCACTAAATAATACAATTGTACATCAATAATGTCCAACAACAACTTCTTTGCTTGATGGAGGAGCATCAAGCTTGGATTTTGGTGGACTTATTCTTTTCATAGTTAGATATTTTTTGGAGACACATTTTAGAACCTTTCCTCATGATTTCATAGAGATTGGATGGATTGAGTTGAAGTTTGAATTGTTTTTACCTTGTTGTTGGAACTATGTTTTTTCTAGTTTCTAGGTGCCTACTGTAGGTTGTGTAACTAATTTTCCACAATGAATGAGAGGATTAACTTTTCAATTATTGAATAGGGACTATATTTCTTCTTTTTTTCAAAGGCTCAAGTTTTAATTCCTCATAAGTTGGGAGATATGGAAATTCTCTCGAAGTATCAATTTCTAGTAGTTTTGTGCGATAGTATTTTGTGCTTGACATTTGGGATGGATGTGCACTTATCCTTTGTGAATTATCCTTTGTGAATATAAGATGTTGTAGAGAACCTAAATTAATACTCATAATTTAAATCTTGAGTTCTAATTCAATCAGAGCTAGGAGATATCATGATTTTTCTCGGATATCAATTTTTGGATATTTAATTGCTGATGCAAGCTGACTTGTGGTTCTTCAAGTATCTAATTTTAATTTTTAGCATTTTGGGATGACTTATGGCTTAGATTAATATAATTAGGGATCTTGGGTGGAGTCTTAATCATTAATTTTGGTAGAGGAGTCCTAGGTGGAGAGTAGGGAAGTCTTAGGTGGAGCAGCTTGGAGGTAGAAGTTCGTATTTGAGTCTAGAGATCTATTCTTCTTTGAAAGATGTATTCTTCTTTGTAATGGTCATAACCTGGAAGGTCATATAGCAAGGCATGCTCGATGTGAACTTTTTGATTTGATTATATGATATATTGTCCCTCTGGATCTGAATCTTGCTCCTCTTGTTCATTTTCCACTACGCATTTGTTTGCTATTTTCTGGATCACCTCATTTTGGGGTACATCCAGATTAGCACTATGTCATTTGGTATCAGAGCTTAGTTGTTCCTAAGTGTGAAATTAGATTTCCAAAGTGTGAGGCAGCTTTTACGAGGACCTTGGATGGGAAAATTTTATCAGAGAAGGGTTTTGATTTCGAAAGTCCTAGCTAGTTGGCGATTTGGTGTAGGGTGGCAGATCTGCAGATTTGGCCTGCACTTGTAGAGGACTTGTCATTGGTTCTTTATTTGCATGTGTAAATATGGTTTGAGGAAGGAGAAATTTCAATCCAAAGTTATTGGACATGTTGAGGAAACTTGCAACCAGAGTAGAAGCTATTGAGTTAGCACAAAATCGTGGAAGACATCTTGATGAATATGATTCTTTTTTTGGATGATTTACATGAAAGGATTGATGATCTAGAAAATTTTGATTTGAGTTGGAATCTAAGGATTAGAAAGAAGGTTTATTGTCCAATTAAAGAGATTATGAAGAGAAGAAGATAGATCTTGGAAGTACATGATGGTTTTTCTAAAATGGAGGAAGTATCTTTTGGTTTTCATGAGCAGATGGATAGATCTGACATGGAAATTGTAGAGCATCTTGTTGTATGTAATGAGATTGTTGAAGAGGAGACTTTTAAGGAATTAGATGCTATTATACAGAAGGATATTAGAATGGATGTAACTGAGGACTTATCTATTGTTATCGTTGCTAATCTAGAGTTATATGTTCATTCTATTATGCATGATATTGATCTAGATGTGTCTTGTGGTAAGAAGATGGATTTACTTGCTAGTAATATGGTTGAGGGTTTTAGAGGTGTTATTGATATGGATTTACATGATGTCATTGTTGTTGATATTGTTAGTGTAGTTTTTTATTTTTTCCTATTTTGCTAGGTTTTTCCTACACTTTTAATAATCTCGCTTAGGTTAATAAAGCATGTCTTATTAGGTGAATGGTTGTGAGGTGTCACCTTCCTACATGTGAGCATCCATTAGCTATCTTGGGAAGATACTTTGCTATCTTTAGTCCGATAGATGGTTGCTCCTCATTGGTTGGTGTTGCCACCTCCTCTCTCTTCCTAGCCTATATAAGCATGCTACCTGGCTTGTATTTGTATCTCTTTTTTTTGCATCCTCTTAATGCTATTTTGCTTCCAGCATTTGCATTACTCTCTTGGAGACTATCTCTATGATGCTATTTTGATTTTGTATCATTTGCATTCATAGTTTAGATATTTACTCTTTGCACTAGTTTTCTAGGTTATTAATCTTTTCAGATTCTAACATGGTATCAGAGCTTTTCTATGTGCAAGAGTAGATTTTAGTTTCCTTATTTGAGAGATTCGGGGGGGGCAAATAAACTTTATTGTAGTTTTTTGAAAAACAAAGTATGCTCTTCTCTTGCATCTTTGGATGATCCTGAGAATCAGAAAAGTTTTGACAAAAACAGTTTTTCTCTGGGGTTTCAATCTCAAATTTGACAACCAACTTGCATATTTGGAGTTTTCAATCAGTTTTGCAGGTTCCAGCATGCCATTGATGGACTTAAGAAGCTGATCCAGCGTTTGCATGTCATATTTTGATTGTTGGGGTCATTTTCTGATTTTTGGAGCCATTTTTTACTATTAAAGGCGTCTGATTTACACTACAGCAACATCTTCTGTTCATCAACAATAAAAACGCTTTTTGGGTTTTGTTCACAGCCCTGAAAAACCATCTGGGTATCTTTTAGATTTTGCATGCAAGTTGTATATTTTTCAGAATCGAGCATGCAAAGCTACAGCCATACCCCTCTCCGTTGGCAGCCGCAGATTTGAATGCAGTTTTCAAATGTCTCGTTCTTGCTCATACGAACTCCGATTTTGATGATTCTTGTTATGAACTTGGCTATTTTTTTGTGCTCTATCCACTAGTGGAGTTAGTTTTTGATTTTCATGCATGAATTCTTCAGAAATTGCAGATTCTCAGCCGTGATTGTGCACAGTTCTTGTTTTGGAAACTTCGGAGGATCATAACTTTCTCATACGACCTCATATCGAGGCGATTCTTTTTTTGAAAGTGCATGATTTTTTGAATAGATCGCAGTGGTGCTATTTGTTTCCTTGATTATTGTGCCCAAGTTTCACTTTTAACATATGCTCTTCATGAGGGTTTGTAATGCATTGAAATCAAGACCTACTTGTGGTTTTTTAGCCATAACTTTTGCATATGGAGGTATTTTTTCGATCTGAAAGAAGCGTCGAAAAGCTGGTTTAGAGACAGAGATACTGGTATAGGTTTTTTTGATTTTTGATACAGTTTGGTTGCCTATTATGGCAATCAAAGTTAGATGTTCTATTTTGCACTCTGGGAGGCGTATCTTGAGCTTCCGATCTCCGTTTTTGGACTTCTTTATATCTCTGGAAAGCTCTTTCTGTGCTCTTTCCAGTGATGTTGGTTCTTGTTCCAGATTTTGTTCCAGACACATCCTATTTAGTCTTTTGCATTTTAGCATTCTAGTGGATATTCTGTTTGTTTCAGGTCCGGAGATCGATTTTGTTGCTTCAGTTGCTTCGTTTTGGGCTTTACCTTCTGTTTTTTCAGCCTTATATTTTTTCTGATCATTGTTGATATTCACTGTAAGCATCTTTATGCAACGCACTGAGATAAAGTGCCACTCTTGCGATTCGGGATCCTTTTCATCATTGTGATTCGTTGTACTCGCACTATTATATAAAGTGCCATGGGGGGGATAGTTGTTTGCCGCTTATAGGCTCTCTTTCTCTAATTCCTCATGCAGTGTCGACGACACATGCCTTTATTTGTGTTTGTACCTCACTCTCGATGAGTTTGGCTCCTGTGTTGTAGGAGATTTTTTGGCCCATCTTTTCAGCTGCCTGTCACCTCACCTACCTTAAGGGGAGGTTATATTGTTGTTCTATGCTCCTTTGGTTGATGGTTCGTGCCTTCTATTTCCATCGAGGTTCCTTTGGTTGATGGTTCGTGCCTTCTATTTCCATGGAGGTTCCTTTGGTTGATGGTTCGTGCCTTCTATTTCCATGGGGGTTCTACAGATCAGCATTTTGACAGAGTTTTGCGGTTCTTCATGCTTCAGTGATGCTACTTCTTCATGATCACTCATTGTTCCTATTTTAGGGGACAATTTCCCTAGCGGGAGACTTCTTCAATTTTTCACTAGGTTCTTACCTCTTTTTGGGGGAGGGTTTTTCCCTTGTGGTTTTCTCTCTTTCCCCGCTTTCAGAGGTTGCATCTTCTTGCATTGTACTTGGGTACCTAACATGGCCTCGTTGCCGGGACCCATTTCTACATCCACCTAAGCTTCGCTTATGGGGGGGTGTTAGTGTAGTTTTTTATTTTTTCCTATTTTGCTAGGTTTTTCCTACACTTTTAATAATCTCGCTTAGGTTAATAAAGCATGTCTTATTAGGTGAATGGTTGTGAGGTGTCACCTTCCTACATGTGAGCATCCATTAGCTATCTTGGGAAGATACTTTGCTATCTTTAGTCCGATAGATGGTTGCTCCTCATTGGTTGGTGTTGCCACCTCCTCTCTCTTCCTAGCCTATATAAGCATGCTACCTGGCTTGTATTTGTATCTCTTGTTTTTGCATCCTCTTAATGCTATTTTGCTTCCAGCATTTGCATTACTCTCTTGGAGACTATCTCTATGATGCTATTTTGATTTTGTATCATTTGCATTCATAGTTTAGATATTTACTCTTTGCACTAGTTTTCTGGGTTATTAATCTTTTCAGATTCTAACAGATATGGATCTGAACTTATATGTCACTACTGAGATGCTGAAGGATATGGAAGTTACTACTAATGTGGATTTTGATGATGTTGTTGATTTACATGTTGCTGGAAGAATGAATATATATAGTGTTTTGAGTATGGATGACATAGGGTTATTGTTGCATGTTCCTGATATGGATTCATTTGCTATTGATTTAATGGAAGATTTCTATGTTATGAATTTATATGCTTTTGGTATGATGGATCTGAGTTTATATATTATTGATGATCAAGTTTATGATTTGGATACTGTTGCTGATCTAGTTTTCATGTATGAGGATGATATTATGGATGATGTTGATGACAAGTTGCAGATGGAGCATTGTGATTTTTAGTTGAGTTTGTATGTTGATTGGTTGGATGAGATTCTAATTTTTGAATGGATGAAGCATAGATGGTTGATTTTTAGATTTTTTCTATTAACTTTGATGAAGTGGAAGCCTTTAGTAAAGATGAAGTTGGTTGTAGATCTTTCTTTAGGCATCAAAGTATGGGACATACTTTTCTATTTACCTGGGGAGTCTGATGCAAGAGCATCGAGCTTGAATTTTGGTGGATTTATGATTTTCATGGTTAGGGATGTGTTGGAGACTCATTGGATAACTTTTCCTCATGATTTCATAGAGATTGGATGGATTTAGTTGAAGTTTGAACTATTTTTACCTTGCTACTGGAACTATGTTATTTTTGGTTTCTTGGTGCCTGTTGCAAGATTTGTAACTAATTTTGTGAAATTAATGAGAGGATTAACTTTTTAGATATTGAAGAGAGCCTAGATTAATTATGTTCTTCAAAGGTACAAGTTCTAATTCCTCATAAATTGAGAGATATGGAAATTCTCCCGAAGTATCAATTTCTAGCAGTTTTGCATGGCAATTTTATGTACTTGACTTTCAGTATGGATGCACACTTATCCTTGGTGAATTAGCCTTTGTGCATTTAAGATGTTGTAGAGAACCTAATATTATACCCACATTTTTAATCATGAGTTCTAATTCAATCAAAGCTAGGAGATATCATGATTTTTCTTGGATATCAATTTCTGGACATTTAATTGTTGATGCAAGCCAACTTATGGCTCTTCAAGTATTTAATTTTAGTTTTTAGCATTCTAGGTGGACTTGTAAATTAGATTAGTATAATTAGGGATCTTTGGTAGAGTATTAATCATTAATTTTGGTAGAGGAGTTTTAGGTGGAGCATAGGGAAGTCTTAGGTGGAGCGGCTCGGAGGTAGAAGTTTGTATTTGAGTCTAGAGATTTATTCTTCTTTGAAAGATGTATTCTTCTTTGTAATGGTTGTAACCCAAAAGGTCATACAGTTGAGCATGTTGGATGTAAACTTCTTGATTTGATTATATGATATATTTTCCCTCTGGATTTAAATCTCGCTCCTCTTGTTCATTTTTTGTTGTGTGTTTGTTTGTTGGTTTCTGGATCACCTTATTTTGGGGTACATCTGGATTAGTGTTGCATCATTGCCAGATATAGTTTTTTGTCAGCTCATTGTGCCTCACTTCACTAAAAGCTTCTTTAATCAAAAGATACTCGTTATCAAAATCACTGGATCTCACATAGAAGTTCACACTCTCATTACACAATATAAGTACTAGATCTTATCCCCGAGTTCACATATTACAAAAATAATCTCACTGATTATTACAACCAAGAAAAATATATTTCCTTTATACCAAGTCCTAAAATAAATTATTAAGTCAGCCTTGAGGCTTTCCCAATTTACATTAATAATACAAGACCAACTTAAGATATTGCATTTATACATTACATTACAATATTATATCATTTCACAATTACACATAAACTATCAATTCACAGTCTTCATAATTCTTCACTCGATGCTCATCAAGATGTGAATGTTTGACCACAATATCTCCATCATGTCTTCTACATCTATCCAAGTCTACATAACAAGATTTTATCTTTGTTAGGAGATACAATCAAAATAACAGTAATTGATATCCAGAAACTCTATCTGAATGTGGCCTTTACTAAATCCATCATATTTCTATCTGGTCTTCATATTTTTGTACATGCTCTTAAATTTAGAATCCAAACACTCTATAGAACATTGTCCAAAGTCTACATAATCTCATCTACATTCCTTGAATCTTGAAAATCCAAACTCTATCTATCGATATGTTTGTCTTCATAGTATGTTGACACAAATGAAAAACTCTATCATGAATTCATCACACAACCTCTCAATCATGTTTCCAACAATGTTAGGATACTCTCCCATAGTAATACCATCAAAATTCATGCTAAAAATCCCCCTCTTTTTCATTAGTGGTAGCATAGATGAAAAACATCTAAGTTCCATGAACACCAAAAGTCATTGTTGTAACTACTCCCCCATTCATGTTATCCATGAATGCCATATGTAATATAATGATCATGCATAAGGAAAGTGTTAATCTCCACCATATATCAGAATCTTTTCAAATTCTCTTCATCAATCAAATATCTAAATCCTCTTAATCAATCAAATCTCCAAATCCTCTTCATCAATCAAATCTCCAAATCCTCTTCATCAATCCTTTCAAATCCTCTTCATCAATCAAATCTCTCTCCTTTGGGAACATTTATTCCTCAAATTATATCAATCTTTCCCCCATTGGAATCAATTAATATAAAAATATATTTAAGTTATTTCTCTACCCATAAGATATCTACAAACATTCATATCAAAATATGTTTTTCATATGCTACTCTCCCCCATCGACATCAATGACAAAGGTATCATTATGTCAATTCACTACATAAGATATTCAATAAGCTCAAGTTTCCAAAGACATTGTTAAATACCATTTACCAAGAGTTCTTCATGACTCATCTTAGATAGAGATACTCCCCCATAGAGGAAGAATCAAACATCTAGTCCAAATGAAAGAAATAGTGTTTTGTTACCACTAGTGATGCAATCTCTACAACAACTACTCAAAATTAGGTTGGGGCATAACCCCAAGAATAACTCTCAAGTACTCAAATGTGTCCTTCACCAAAGGTTTTGTAAATAGGTCTACTATCTACTCCTTTGTGTTAGCATACCCCAATTTGGTCCTCTTTCTCTACAACTTTTTCTCTCAAAAAGTGATACTTATTAGATATATGCTTTGTCTTAGAATGTAACACTAGATTCTCTAACATACTCATTGTACTTGTGTTATCATAATGCATGATAATAGGCTCTATAAACTCAATCCCAATGTCCTTCAGAATTTTGTTTCATCCATATAATCTAAATACAATTGTTTGCAACTACTACATACTCTACTTCTGTCGCACTTTGTGAAATACAATCTTGTTTGTTTTTTAGCCAAGAAACCAATCTTCCTCCTAAAAAGAATTCTCCACCACTAGTAATTTTTCCTTCATATACACTTTCTACCTAATTTGCATTAGTATCTGCACATAGGGTAAAGTCATTTGATCAATCATACCATAATCCAAAATTAGGTGTACCCTTCAAATGTTTTTTTTTTTTTTTACAATTGCATAATGTGACTCTTTAGGATCTTCTTGGAATCTTTCCAAAATATTAAATCCATTAGCTATATCAAGTCTAGTGTGTGTCAAGTATTGCAATCCACTAATTATAGATCTATACTTTTTTTGTTCAATGGTAGGTGTTTCATCTTTGTTAGATAACTTATGACTAGTTTCCATAGGTGTTCCAACAGGCTTACAACTTTCAAAACCAAATATTTTTAACAAGTCCTTAAGATACTTAACTTGTGATATGAAGATACCATATTTGTTCTAAATAATCTATAGTCCCAAGAAATACTTCACAAAATGAGTATGTCCAAACCAAAGTTTATAAGGTGTCCTACTATGACTTCTCAAATTTGTACTATGTTCATAGTGTACACTACACTATTCACCACTTCTCTCTAAAAGATCTTAGATACATTATTCTCAAAAATTATTTTTCTTGTTTCCTTTTTCACTATTATATTTCTTCTTTATGCTATCCTATTTTTTTAAGGTGTTTTATGTTAGAAATGCTTTATAATAACTGAGAGCGGGAGGGGTGTGAATCAATTATTCAAGGTCCAACATGTCCAATTCAAACTTTTCAACAAGTAAAGTGTGCCCATTAACTATTGATTCATCCAAGCTTCAACTTTCCTATTCAAAAAGTTACTCTAAATCAACATGCAAGCATAACACATAAAGATATCAACACATAACACAGTGATTTACATTGAAACTCAATTTGGGAAAAACCACTAGTAACATGCTACTCCAATCTCACTCTTTTGAAGTGATTCCCTGTGAAAAGCCTGCCCTGTTAAAGGCTTACAACACACTATTAAATGTGACCTAGTTAAAGGATTTAACCACCTTGTTAGAAGTGGGCCTGGTTAGAGGACTTTAGAACATTCACTTGGAATGCCACCCTATTAAAGGAATTACAAATGGCTATTAAACCAACCTAAGTCCATAGGATTTTCCTTCTATCCTAATTGATACAATTTCTAGAGAGTAACAATTAGGGGTTTTGACCTGATTATAGAATACAACTCAACTTGTAGATTTTAGATCACCATTCAGCTCATATCTTTGCCTGGCTTTCAGTCTTGGTAGCTTGCCCTCCTTTCAAGCTTAGTCTCCTTGAGTCTCCATGCTCAATGTACTAGTGCAATCATCTCTCTCTGACCACTTGTCAAAGTAGAGTCTCTTTGCTCTATTCTTCCTTCTCCTAGATGTCTTCTCCTTGACACCCTTCTAACCACTTAGTAATTTGGCACACCAACAACTCTTGCTTCTTGGTCTTTGACTTCTTAAATAGAAGTCTAGAATTCCTTTTCCCACTCAATTCTTCTCTCCTTTAATTTCAACTTGTATGGATTAGGTAGGATTCATTGTATCTAACCCATATTATGTTCCTTCTAGAAACATCATTAAGAATCCTCTTGAATTCGCTCAATAATGGTTTAGATAGAATTTTGTGCCACTAGCTCATCATTCTTATCATCCAACTAGTTCACAAAATTCAAGGTAACAAATTTTTTGGCTTAGATTTGGTGAATCTTCATCTTTTAAAATAATGCAGCAACTCGGCACTATTGAAATACTGATGCTCGACACATATTGTGTTACTTGGCATCAACTACATTTTTACTATTGCTCGAAACCTAAAGTTCACTCGGCACCAAGATTTTTTGATGCTCGGCACCTATTACTTTGCTTGGGACTTGACCTTCACTTGGCACCTAAAGATCACTCGGCACAAACTAGATTTTTCATTTGCTCAGCTCTAACTGAGAATTTGTTTGACTTCAACTAGCTTGCTCAACACCCACTAATGAACTTAGTTTAAGCTTTGCAGTCAACCTTGTTCTAACTTATGATTCTAGTGTTTCTTAGTGTGGCCAACCTCCATATCTTCAAGTATGTTATAATACAAAATTTCACCATTGTCTTAATTGATCCTTGCACTTCATTACAACATCATAACTCAACCTTTCCCTTTGGTACTTTTGTTACATCTTTTTGATCAAATCCTCTTCATCAATCAACTAAGTGATAGTACTTTGGATCTTGTAAGAAATTGTCATTCCTACAAATAGTAGGTTTGACATCAATGACAAAACAATAATTGAAAACATTATTTTAACAACAATCTCCCTCTTTGACAGTAAACCTTCTTCATCAATGATCTTTTCAATGAGATTTCCAACAGTCTCCCTCTTTGGCATTGATGGAAAACCAAACTAATCAACCATCAAACTAAATTATTTAACCAAGTTAACTAGGTTAGAATAGTAAGTCAAATGCCAAAAATTAATTCTATTACCATCAGTTTTCACATCTCCCTCTTTATGCTAACTTCTCCCTCTTAGCCGTTGTATCCTTTTTCTTTCCTTTCTTTTCATTCTCTCTCTCCCTTATTATGCATTGCTCATATTTTTCTATTTTTTATTCTGGTCAGCTTCTTCATCTTCTCCTTCAACTATTGATCAATTCTATTATTTCTCCCTCTTTCTTCATTCTTTGACTTCTCAATAGTTGTTGATCAATTTTTTGCTATTTCTCCCTCTTTGACAACAATGCCAAAGACATATTGTTTCAGCATCTTAATATGTAAGTGTAGCTTTTGTAGGTTCTTTCAATTTCTCCCTCTATCACCTTGCTTGTGACTAATTTGGGACTTCATCACTTTAATTACCTTAAGCATGAGTCTAAAGTAAATATCATCTACATTAGTGTGTAATATTTCAATAATCAATTCTTTTGATGCAGGGCAATCTTGCTTTTGCTTCAAGTAGCCTTGGCTAGGGGTATCACCCCTAACTTACCTCTAAGATACTCAAAAGCATCTTTATGTAGTGCTTTTATGAAGATTTCAGCAATCTATTCCTTTGAACTTACATATTCCATCTTCACTTGTTTGTCTTCCACCAATTCTCTTGCATAGTGATACTTGATTGTAATATGCTTTGTTTTAGCGTGCATTACAGGGTTCTTTGATACGTTGATAGCACTTGTATTATCACAATAAAGTATCATAGGCTCATTCACTTCTTCCTTCAAACCTTGCAACAAATGTTTGATCCATACAATATTGGTGCAATTGATAGTAGCTGCAACATATTCAACTTCTACAGTTGACTGTGAGGTACAACTTTTCTTTTTGCTGGTCCATGTAATCAATCTTCTGCCAAGAAAAGTGCTCCTCCACTAGTGCTTTTTCTGTCATCAATATTACCTCCCCAATCTACATCATTTTAGGCTCTTAGTTCAAACTTTTCACTCCTCTTGTAATACAAACCAAAGTCATCAGTTCCTTTTAGGTACCTCGGTATTCTTTTTACTGCCATCAGATGATTTTCTCTTGGATTTGAAGAAAATATTGCCACTATTCCAACAACTAATGTAATGTCTAGTCTACTATGCACAACATACTGCAACTTTCCAATCATTGATCTATACATTGTCTAATTCACTTCAGCTGACTCATCATTTTTGGATAACTTGTGTCCTGTTGCCATTGGTGTGATGACTGGTTTTGAATCTTCTAACCTAAATGTCTTGAGTATCTCCTTGATGTATTTTGATTGGGTCACAAATATGCCATGCTTCAATTGATGTACTTGTAATTCAACAAAGAATTTGATTTCTTCAAACATTGACATTTCAAACTCATGCTTCATTTGATCAGCAAAATCTTTGCATAGAACATCTTTTCCTCCAAATATTATATCATCAACAAAGATTTCAGATATCAAAATGTCTTTACCTTTTTCAGCCTTGATATACAGGTTGTTGTTGTCATCTGTTCTCTCAAATCCAATCTTCACAAGGTATTTGTGCAGTCTCTCATACCATGCTCTAGGTGCTTGCTTCAAGCCACAAAGTGCTTTATGCAGTTTGCAAGACCATATCCTTATTGTTGTCATCAACAAATCCCTTAGGTTTTTCTATGTAAACTTCCTCTTCCAGTATACCATTTAGAAAAGTGGACTTCACATCCATCTGGTAGACTTTGAAACCTTTGTATGCAACATATGCAAGTAATGTTCTTACTCCTTCCATTGTTGCAATAGGGGAAAATGTTTCCCCATAATCTATTCCTTCTTCTTGTGCATAGCCTTTGCAAACTAATCTCGATTTTTTCTTGTTATCTTACCATTCTCATCAAGTTTTTTCCTAAACACCCATTTAATACCAATTACATTCTTGTCATCTGGTCTAGGAACTAGGGTCCAAGTTTTGTTATTCTCAATCTAATCTATTTCCTCTTCCATAGCTTTATACCAATCATCATCTTGTAGTGCATCTTTCACTATTTTGGGCTCAACCTTGCTTAGCATGCATAATTCATTTCTTAGTCTATTCCTTGTCATTGGTCTGGCATCCTTGTCACTAATGATTTGATCTACAGGGTGATGTCTTCTTACATACTTGGCTAATATTGGTTCTGTCCTTCTTTCCATGTTTGATCCTTCAGCTTCAAAGTCATTCTGTTCTTTTCCATCTAGTATTTCATCATCTCTTTCATGTATACTATTTTTAGAGTCAAAATGTGCCTTTTCTTCATTCTCCAACTCCGCTTTTGAATGCAATTTGACATTCACTGACTCGATTGATACTGAGATTTGTTACTGATTCCCAACTTGATTTGCAGCATTATCTTCAACAGTCATTCCTTCATAGAAGTATACAAAATATCTATAACCTTTTGAATTCTTGAAATCATCAACTTGGATTTCTGCATGCTCATCAAAATTTACATTTACATTTCTAAAATTTTGTTAGTGTTAGTGTTCAGACACTTATATGGTTTGCTTCTAGTGGAGTATCCAAGAAATATGCCTTCATCACTCTTTGCATCAAACTTTCCATTTCTAGTATCTTTAAGAATATAGCATTTACAACCAAAGACTTTGAAATGTTTTACATTAGGTGAGTGACCATACCACAATTCAAAAGGTGTTGCATTTTTACCTTTCTTGACTTGGACTCTATTCAGGGTGTAGACAATAGTACTTACAGCTTCTCTCCAGTACTTTAGAGCAACAATTTTTCTCCATCATCAAGGTCCTTGCAGTCTATCACTAATCTATTTCTTCTTTCAAAAATGTCATTCTGAGGTGGATTTCTTGGTGCTGATGTTTGCCTTTTGATACCTTTGTCATTGCAAAATATTTCAAATCCTTTTGATGTAAACTCACCTCCTCTGTTTGACCTTAGGCACTTCAAACTCTTTCCTATTTCCTTCTCAACTCTATCCAAATACCACTTGAACATTTGAAATGCATCAAATTTTTGCTTCAAAAACATAGCAGTCATCATCCTTGAATAGTCATCTACAAATAGCATTATGTATCTATCTCCTAGGTAGCTTTGCACTTCTATTGGACCACATAAGTCTATATGGACTAACTCTAGTACTTATTTGGAAGGGTATTTTTTCTTTTGAAACTAGATTTAGTCAGCTTCCCTAGTTGATATTGTTTGCATATCGTGTTTTTAGGTTTCTTCAATTTTGGCAACCCTTTGACTTTATTCCCTTTGTTGATGCTAATCAGATTGTCAAAGTTAACATGACACAATCTTTTATGCGACAACCACACATCATCAAGTCTAACAACAAGACAAGTTGCATCTTCCATATCTAGGTAAAACAAATTGCTTCTAGTTTGTTCACCTTTTCCTATCAGATTTCCATCAATGTAATAGATCTTAGCAGTTTTGTTTCCAAATTCTACTTTGCAACCTACATTGCCTAACTGTGATACACTCAAAAAGTTGTAGTTCAGTCCTTCAACATAATATGCATTATCACGTGAAATTTTCTCTGTAAGTTTAATTGAGCCTTTTCCTTTGATTTGACATGGAGCATCATTACCAAATCTAACACTATTTCCATCATATTGAGTAAAGGTAATAGAATTACTTTTGTATCCTGTCATGTGATGTGACCAACCACTATCTATGATCCACTTGTCATTTTTGTTCACACAGGTTACCAATTTTGTTGCTTCATCTTCATCTGATTCATCCTTCATGGCCACATAGACTACTTTATCATCATTATCATCAGAATCTTCTTCAACAATGTAGCATATTTTGCCTTTGTCCTTGTAATCTCTACTATCTTCTTCTCTCTTGTTCTTGTACTTGTTTCCTTCTTTGTAGTTCTTCTTTTGTGTATACCTTGTAGCAATATGGTGTAATTCATTACAATTGAAACATATGATAGGGAGCTTACCTTTGAATTTACCTTTGCCTCTATGGAATCTTCTAGCCAGTAGTGCTTCCAACTGTTCCACATCTTCCTCATCTGTGCTACTATCACTGGATGCATGTTTTCCTTTTCTTCTCTTCTTTTTTGATGTCACCTCCTCAGTGTCTTTCAATGTTAGCTTGTCCTTGAACGCAAATTCAAGGTTCTCAAGTCTGTAGTTGTCAAAGTTGGACAATTTAAATGCAGTAAGTCTTCCCACTATTCCTTCAAAGGTTACTGTGTTTCCTTGTACACACCTTAGCTCTTGAATAGCTTAAACTCTAATAGCATAGATAGGGAGCAAGGTTCTTAAGTATTTGCTATTGATAGTCTCTTCTTCCAATTGTCTACCTAGACTTCTTATTGCACTTACCACTCCTTTCATTTTAGCAGCATATTAAGCAGCATTTTCACCTTCCTCCATTTTCATGTCATCAAACTTTCCTTTGAGGCTTTCTCTCTTTGCTCTTTGGACATTTTGATCTCCTCCATAGATATTTGTTAGGGCTTTCCAATCTTGAATGCAGTATCACATCCTTTGATATCATAAAATTTAGCATAACTAGGTGTAGAGGCGATCTCCAACATTGCTTGATTGTGCTCCTTCCCTTTGCTCAAATCATCTACAGTAAGAGGTCCAGTTGGGTCTACATGTTCTGTTCCAATTGAGGTTTTTGCATAGTCACCTATTCATCCAAGGTGCAATTTCATTAGACTCTGTCATGCAACAAAGTTATCTTTGTTAAGCTTGGGAGCTTCTCTCTTGGACATCTTGATCTTTCGGCTTCTAGTACCTTGAAACTAAATCAGCAGATGGCTCTAATACCAATTGTTAGAAATGCTTTAGAATAACTGGATTTTTTTTTTGGTGGGGGGGGGGAGGGGGGGGTGTGAATCTATTATTCAAGGTCCAACATGTCCAATTCAAACTTTTCAGCAAGTAAAGTGTGCCCATTAACTATTCATTCATCCAAGCTTCAACTTTCCCATTCAGCAAGTTATTGTAAACCAAGATGCAAGCATAACACATAACATAGTGATTTACATGGAAACCCAATTTGGGAAAAACCACTAGTAACATGCTACTCCATTTTCACTCTTTTGAAGTGATTCCATGTAAAAGGCCTGCCCTGTTAAAGGCTTACAACACACTATTAAATGTGACCTAGTTAAAGGATTTAACCACCTTGTTAGAAGTGGACCTAGTTAGAGGACTTTAGAACATTCACTTGGAATGCCACCCTGTTCAAGGATTTACAAATGGCTATTAAACCAACCTAAGTCCATAGGATTTTCCTTCTATCTTAACTGATACAATTTCTAGAGAGTAACAATTAAGAGTTTTGACCTGATTACAAAATACAACTCAACTTGCATATTTCAGATCACCATTCAGCTCATATCTTTGCCTGGCTTTCAGTCTCTACAACTCTTGACAGCTTGCCCTCTTTTCAAGCTTAGTCTCCTTGAGTCTCCATGTTTAATGTACTAGTGCAATCATCTCTCTCTCACCACTTGTCAAAGTAGAGTCTCTGTGCTCTGTTCTTCCCTCTCCTAGATTTCTTCTCCTTGACACCCTTCTAACCACTTCACAATTTGGCACACTAGAAACTCTAGCTTCTTGGTCTATGACTTCTTAAATAGAAGTCTGGAATTATTTTTCCTACTCGATTCTTCTCTCCTTTAATTTCAATTCATATGGATTAGGTAGGATTGATTGTATCTAACCCATATTATGTTCCTTCTAGAAACATCATGAAGAATCCTCTTGAATTAGCTCAAAAATGGTTTAAATAAAATTTTGTGCCACCAGCTCATCATCCTTATCCTCCAACTAGTTCACAAAATTCAAGGTAACAACTTTGTCAGCTCAGATTTGGAAAATCTTCATCTTTTAAAATAATGCAATAGCTCAGCACTATTGAAATCCTGATGCTCGGCACATACTGTGTTACTCAGCATCAACTACATTTTTATTGATACTCGGCGCCTGAAGTTCACTCGAAACCAAGATTTTTTGATGCTCGGCACCTATTACTTTGCTTGGCACTTGAACTTCACTTGGCACCTGAAGATCACTCGACACACACTAGATTTTTCATCTGCTCGGCTCCAACTGAGAATTTTCTCAGCTTCAACTAGCTTGCTCAGCACCCACTGATGAACTTAGTTTAATCTTTGCAGTCAACCTTGTTCTAACTTATACTTCTAGTGTTTCTTAGTGTGGCTGACCTCCATATCTTCAAGTATGTTGTCAATACAACATTTCACCAGTGTCTTAACTGATCCTTGCACTTCATTACAACATCATAACTTAACCTTTCCCTTAGGTACTTTTGTTACATCTTGTTGATCAAATCCTCTTCATCAATCAACTAAGTGATAGTACTCCGGATCTTGTAAGAAATTTTCATTCCTACAAATAGTAAGTTTGACATCAATGACAAAACAGTGATTGAAAACATTCTTTTAACAAAAATTTCCCTCTTTGATAGTAAACCTTCCTCATCAATGATCTTTTCAATCAGATTTCCAACATTTTAGGGGCTAAAATTTGTCTCTTTATTCCATTATCTCCACAAAAAAATGTTGAACTCATTTAAAGTAAATTTTCCTCCTCTATCAGATCTCAAGCATCTAATCTTCAAACCAAATTCATTCTCAACTCTACTATTAAATATCTTGAATTTCTCAAAAGATTCATATTTCTCTCTAAGAAATGCTACCCACATCATTCTAGTGAAATCATCAACAAGAATCATCAAATACCTTTCTCTATAGAATGCTCTTGTCTTAATAGGACCACTCAAGTATGTATGCACAATCTTCAACTTCATTGATGTAAATTTTTTGCTTAGAAATGAACTTTTCTTATGTTTTTCCATTACACATTCCTTACACATCATATTAGTACAATCTTAGGCAAATATATAACTACAATTGTTTTACTAACCTTCACAATGTTATCAAAGTTTATATGACAAAGTCTCTTGTGCCACAACCAACTATCATCCACCTTAGCAACTAAGCACGTCATCTCAATAGGATTCAACTAAAATACATTACCTGTTGTCCTTTACTAGTACCAATAATTGTGCCATCTTTGTCTTTGATAATGCAAGTCTTCTTTGTAAACTTCAACTAATATCCCTTGTCCACTAAATGTCCAACACTCAAAAGATTATGCTTCAAACCATCAAATAAATAAACATCATTAGTGTTAGTCTTTTCATCAAGCGTAATAGATTTTTTTCTTTTATATGATAGGTTATATTATTTCCAACTCTAACTATTCCTCCATCATAAGTATTGAACTCAAAAAACTTATTCACATCTCCAGTCATGTAATGGGAACAACCACTATCAATAATCCAATCATATTTCTTCAATTCAACTTGTGATACTAATGTTCTTTCTTCTCTAGTTTCTTCTTTTTCAAGTCTTTCTTCCTTAATAGAAATAAATCCTATTTCATCATTCTCATCATTTTTTCACACAATAATTCTTCTAATCTAGCATGAAATTCCTCATCATTTGCAAAAAGGAAATCCTTAGGCATTCTTGATTTATAGGGCTTCTTAACCTTCTTTACTCTCTTAGGACATTTAGAAGAATAATGACCAAGTTCATTACAATTCCAACACTTCAAATTTTTATTACCTTTAGGTTCTCTCCTTATAAATAGGGAAAGACCTTCAATCTTCTTGTCTTCTTCAACTTGTGTTTTGCTGCTAGTGGTATAATCTCCACTTGTACTTGCACTCCTTGTCAACATAGGTTGAACACTCAATGCATTGAAAGTAGCCCTAACTCTAGGCATCACGTTTCTGCTAACTGTAATCTTCCAAGAAGAGTCACTCTTGTGAATTTTGTTGTCAACATAATAACTTGTTCAATCATATTTTTTTGTCTATATGCAGGTGTCAAACTCTTTAATATCTTCCATATAGCCTCATCTTCAAATTTTTCTCCTCCACAAGTCTTAATTCTTGCAACAATTTATGTTATTCTTCCAAAATAACTTCTAATAGTTTCATCTTCCATTATTTTAGCATCTTGATATAGGCATATCCAATTTTGTAGTATAACCTTTTGAGCGTGATTATCACCTTCAAATATACTTTGCAAAGAAGTTCATACTTCATAAGCAAGTCTTAAAGATTTTACCTAAGTGAATTCAGTTTCAGGAAGAGCTAATAATAGTGTTTCTCTTGCAAGCATATTAGGCATGAATACATTTTTATGATCTTCATCATAGCCTTCAAATCCTTTTCTTCAATCACTTCCTTCTCACTCTTATTAATCAACCAATAACTCGGACCCAATCATAGGAATTGTGTCTTCATCATTTCCTTTCAAGTGTCATAGTTAACTCCATTAAACTTCAACTTTCTTTTATGAACTATTCCATAGATCTTCTTAAGTTGTTAAGATTTACCTTCATGAACCTGATGCTCTGATACTAATTATTAGAAAGTAAATTCCACCAAGATAACTGAGAGCGGGGGTGAATCAGTTATGAAAATAAAACAACTCTCAATATCTTTATTAATTTTGAAATATGTACACAATAGATGCAACAATCACAGTAAGAACACCACACATAATAACACAAGATATATTAACTAGGGAAACTCTTGATCAGAGGGAAAACCTCAGTGGAGATGATACCCACAAAATGATGTACTAATTTATAAGCCCCTTGTAAGAGGATGGACCCTATTAGGAGTCAATGAAATACATTCAATATTTATCAGTCCCTATTAGGAGACGTTGAATCCCTGTTAGGAGATCCTAACCCTATTAGGAGTTGATTAGGAAGACCTCTAAACTCATTGTCCAAATAACTTTTGTACTATCCTCACTAAATAATACAATTATACATCAACATTGTCCAAAAGAAACTTCTTTGCCAGATATAGTTCTTTGAAAGCTCATTGTGCCTCACTGCACCAAAAGCTTCTCTAATCAAAAGATATTTTTTATTAGGTTTGTTGAATCTCACATACAAGTTTGCATATTCGCATTACACAATATCTACACTAGGTCTCATCCACAAGTTTGCATATTATAAAAATGATCTCATTGATGATTACAACCAAGAAAAACATCTTTCCTTTATACCAAGTCTTAAAAAAAATTATTGAGTCGGCCTTGAGGATTTCCCAATTTACAATTATAATATAGGACCAACTTAAGGTATTACATTTACGCATTACATTATAAAATTACATCATTTCACAATTACACATAAACTGTCAGCTCACGGTCTTCATAACTCTTCACTCAATGCTTGTCAAGATGTGCATATTTGACCACAACATCTTAATCATGTCTTCTACCTCCACCCATGTCCACATAATTGGATTCTATCTATGTTAGGAGATATAATCCAAATAACAGTAACTACTATCCAGAAACTTTGTCTGAATGTTTCCTTCACTAAATCCATCATATATCTGTCTAGTCTTCATATTTCCATACATGCTCTTAACTATAGCATCTAAACACTCTGTAGAAAATTATCCCAAGTCCACATAATCTCATATGCATTCCTCAATCCTCATTAGTCTAAACTATGTCTGCTACTATGTCAGCCTTCATAGTGTGAGTGCTAATTATGGACCTCTAAATCCACACACACTTCAACGTGATCTTTACTATCAGAAAAATATTGAAATGAACATGGGGTTGTCCATTCAGTATGACTAAACAAAGCAATTTGTTACCTTATAACTAGATGGGGTTTTGCTATTCACTCTCAAGATTGAGAGATCAGCAACTAGACCAAACTAGTACGAAGGATTTGAAAGTATGCAAATGCAATCTAATCTATTATTTTTATTTTTTTTGAATGCAAATATATAAATATTAATCTAAATGGAATTAAAATTAATCTAAGAACAATAGAAATTAATGACTAGATGAATGCATTTTAATCTGAATGACGAGCATATGAAAGCAAGAGAAAATTCAAATGCAAGGCACTTGAGTAATCAAATTAGCATTAATTCGATACTTTTCATGTGCATCCTCCAAAATGAGAGGTTGAAGGTTTCTTATATAGAATCCAAGAATTTGATCAACGATCAAGATCGACCTAAGTCTATGGTCCTGATTGAAGATAAGATTGAGTCCTCCATTTCTGATGGAGTTGAATGAGGGGAAATAGGAGATAACAATTATCCATTCAAATATGTGCTAATAATTAGATTTTCTATTAATTAATTGATTAGTTTCAAAAATTATCAGGACATATTTGAATTAATCAATATGTGGACATATTTGAGGACATATTGATGAAATGGAGATGAGATAGGAAAGGATTTTGATCCATTCAAACATGTGGTCATAATTAGATATTCTAATTAAATAAATAATTAGTTTCAATAAGCATGACATAGGAAAGGATATTGATCCATTCAAACATGTGGTCATAATTTGATATTCTAATTAAATGAATAATTAGTTTCAATAAGCATGACATATATTTAATTAAACCAAAGTAATTTAATTTCTTCTTTATGTGTATTGGCTAAAGGGGTGGATTTAATTTAATTAAAGTACTTAGGACATATAATTAAATTAATTCAATTAATAGGTTTAATTTAGCTAATTCAATTAATAGGTTTTTTTTTTTTTTTTAAAGACTGCAGGAATCGGTGCAACACGACCCCCCTATAAACTGCAGTGCGCCTGATAAACTTTTTACCGTGACCGATAGCGATAGCGTGATATGCCCACCGGTACCACAAGGACGGGGGAGACTAGAACCCTAACCAACCCCCTGCAATAGGGAAGATTTAGCCAACCGAGCTAGGGCCCCCACCCCAATTAATAGGTTTAATTTAGGAATTCAGTAAAGTAAGTGATCAATACAGATTAATGGTTTTATGTATTTTACACTTAGGTCGAGTAGAGATTATCAAAATTAGAATTGCCTAGTACAATAGGACTTTAAGTAATATTGATAAATTGAAATTGGTTCAAAATACCAATGTGCCAATTTAGGGGTATTACACATTATACTGTTGAAATCAATGAAAAAATGTGTAATGAATGCAACACATAAACTCTAAATCATGTCTCCAACAATGCTAGGATACTCCCCCATAGGAATACCATCAACATTCATGCTAAAGTATCTATCAGAGATAAAAGTCTTGTATGGACCAGAAAAAGAGAAGGGTTATATTAAGGTCGTGGAAGTCTGTGTTAGTAAATGAAGATAGGTTCCATCTATTTCATGCTTAAGTGGTCTTCATCTAATTTTTGAAAGTATAAATACACAAACACGCACTAGATGTGAAACCTAAGGCTCCAAGTATGAGAATCAAGGTGATATGGTATTTCTATCAAATGATTCTTGTGGTTGGTTTATTAAAAGAAAGATTCTAAATGATGTTTGTTGATAGAGAAATACCTTTGTCATTTCTTCCTTTTGTTGAGGTTGTTTTTTGTGGTTTCACAACACATGCTAGAAATAGGGGTCCCCTTTTTTATTATTTTAAGTGCCTTTTACTTTTATCTTCTATGACTACCTTTAAATTCTTAATGAGTCAGATTGTGATTATGTTTGAGTTCCCAATAGTTGTTTAGTTCTAGGTGACCCATGTCAATCCTACTATGTTTTTAGAGTCATTAGGGTTTTGTGCATTCTTAGTTTTCTATTTTTTCCCTATTATTTTATAAGTTTTTTTTTTCCTTCCAAACTTGTCAAAGTTGTGGATGTTCAGAGCACTGACGGCCTCGATTACTCCTTTCGTTATTTCTTCTTTCTCTATCTTTTGTTGTATATCTTTAAATTTTTCAAAGATGTTATAGATCTAATGTCTGAAGAGTTTGATTTCACAAAAGTCAATATTTTTCTATTTTTGTTTTGATTCTTACTCTTTAAGTTATTATAGTTTCCAACTTGCTAAAGGTTATATGTACAACATCTTTGCCATGTCTGTAGCTCTATTTCTTTGTTAGTTGTCATATTTTTGGACTTCCAAACTTTGATAGTTAGTCATGTGTAGGCCACATAGATGTCAATATTTAGATCTTTTTAAGAAGGTCAGTCAATTCTTTGTTCTCATTCTTGACTTCAAAATCCTTGGACTCTGGTGCGAGTTTGTGTGTTTAAAGTCTTTTATCTTTAGTGTAATCTTGTGAGCTCATGTTTCTACCAACTTATTTTTTCATACCATTGTACCAAAGGTGTCAATTGCCTCCCTTTTAGTTGTAGGACCATCTGGTATCTTTTGAGGATATGCCTAATTGTTTTGAGTCGAAGGTCTAGTAGTCATGTACCCTAGTTTTTTGGGTCTTCATTGTCATCTAAGGGATTTTGATTTTAAGGTTTTTCTTCATCATATAGGTTGTCATTGGGCTAAAGGTTAGAGTTCTATAATTGTCGATCTTTATTTTAAATTAGTTCTCTCTATTATTTTTTCCAAGGGTTTATCATCATCATACTTTTGGAAGCGTCAAACATCGTGACCTGCAAAAGGTCATCATCAAACACCTTATTTATCTCCATCAAATGACCTTTTAGACTTGTCAGGCCATTAGACTAACAACTCTAAGAAGTTTTCCAACCTCAAAGATCTTCCCTTTACCAATAAAATGCTAAGTTTCCAAAATTTTAGACTTGTCAAACCGTCAGCCTTCAACATATCCAGTAGCAGTGAACTTTGATTTCAAGATCAACTTACATTTTCCAATTGTTCTCACTTTCATCTTTTCGACCTCTGAAATTCTCTTCACCTCCTAAACTCCAACATGTGTAAAAGTTTACCTTTTGGTCTTGTAGATCAACTTCCATATTTGCATCTTGGTGTTTTAGGGTCCCAGAGTTAGTGCCAATTAGCATTTCAATGTTTAATAGAATTATTTAATGGTTTCAATAAAGTGTTGCTAATGAACATCATTTTGTGCAAGATTTGCAGAGATGTCTTCTCCAAAACCATTCAAGTACAAATACGTTGGAAACAAGCCTGCCTCAAAGATGGGGAACCATCACTTTGAGATACATGATATAGAATTTAGTAACCTTGATTGGGATGAATTCATGCAAAAAAATTCTCGAACTTATCAAATATGTGCACCACAATGGTGTTGGTGGGTCTAGTCAATGTTGTTGTACACCCAATGATTCTTCAATCTTGTGATTTGACCATGGCATTGGCAAACAACTATGTCACTAATGAGAAGGTGGTTAAGAATGCTATTGGAGAAGTGGTCTTGGACATCAAGCCAAATATCATTAAAGAATTGTTCCACATTCCTAAGGTGGACACTTTTTACCAGATCATTTTTTAGAGTGCTAACAAATGGTTCCAAGAGAACGTGCAAATATTTATTTCTAGTTGGTCAATGAGAAATGATTGATCACTCATTTAAAAGAACTCGATTGGATTGGATTGACATAAACTATTTTTACTTGGTAGATGATATTGAATATGTAGTGGTGTTTATAAGAAGATTCTTTAGTATACCCTTTGTACACACATTAGATCCATGGATGGTCCATTTCATTGAGAAGATAAAAAGAAAAAGGAATAGGATTGACTACGCAACACTCATTATTAACAATCTACACAACCAACACACAGTCAAGGATAACCCAAAATTCTACATGACTTCATATATAGTGTGTCTACTTGTTACAAGGGCATATTACTGAGGACTCACCAAGAGAAGATCAGTTCAAGATCCACAAGTCTAGACACATATTATGTATCCCTAGTTGGTGAAGAAGGAAAGCTTAATGTTGAGAGCCTCGAATTAAGAATTGCAAGTAATCCATTGATCTTTGAAATCATCTATCACACTGAGGGTGATTGCAAGAAGAAACTCATTTAAATTTATTTATTGAGCATGCCAAATTAAGAATTATTACAGTCTCTTGCACTTTCACATACATTAAGGTGTCAGAATGAACTATATACCCAAAGAAGCTCCCACAATATCCTTCAGATAGATTGGTACTACTAGAGAGTGGGAGGAAACTAGAGAATTCTTATGAGAACATCATGGGGAAGAAGAAATATTGCTGCGACTTCCTTATCTCTATTCGGGCCCACATAATTCAGGACATCAAGACCATAAGGACCATCACATGTGAATAGGATGAATACCATTTTGATGGCTCCAAGCTCATCTATCTAGTATTTAACTCCATCAATTTTTTCAACAAGGTACAAGGAGAACATGTGTGCATTAGATCCATCTTGAAGATCATTGGATTAACTACATTAATGATTATAAAGTCCATATAAGGGACTACTACAAGATGAACTTAGAGTTGAAAGAGTATGCTCTGCAAATAGAGATACCTCCCTAGACATGGAATAAAGATATATAGGATGTGTTGGGTCCTCTATATAACAAGGATGAAGTGTATAAGAAACCAATGTAGAATGTCAAGGTGGCCAAATTTGAGAATGATGACACCAATCATCAGGACTGACACATCACCGACCTAACTATTAAATGGTTTGCGAAGTCTTTTTCATTACATCTTTTACCAAAGAGGTCATAGTGGAACCATCAAAGATTGATAAGGGCAAAGGTCAAAATATTGATATTCCTACTTTCAAGCCCACAACTCCTCTGAGGCTAAAAATAATGTACATGCATACAAGGCTTGTGGCATATGATGTCAAAACAAAGGTGGGAAAGGATAAGGGTCCTATCTAAGAAGAAGTACAAGAGGAAGAATTCCCAGTAACACAAAATAAAGTCAACCATTATATAGTTCAAATGGACTTATACATCTACATATGCTTCAAGAGTAACTACCATAGATAAGAGCCAAAGTAGATGGTGAAGGGAAGGTATATAAGAGGAAAAGATTAGCTACACCTTCATTGTACATGGGTACTATACATGAAGGGCTTGAGGAAGAAGAGACACCTTCAATAAGGAGAACCAGGTACCATGTCACTATTGAGGAAGCAAAGAAGGCAATGAAACAAGATGCTACTGCTCCTACACAAATAGGAGATACCATCCAATTGGGAGGAACTAGACTTTGATGTGGCAGATTTCATTTCTTCTAGCTCCTCCCATCTAGTTTCACAATCCATATTTTGTTCAAACTACTAATGCTACAATGCAGAGTACACAAAGGTTAGTGGTCAAACAAACATCTACACAAGAGAAAACATATATTTTGGTTAATCCTCCTCAAGATGTAGCTACTTAGAGTCTACAACAATAGCCCGAGGAGATAACCAAGAAGAGACAACAAGGAAGGGTGATATTTTAAAGAGGGAGAGATAGGTACAAAACAAGTTATGGAGGAGCCTAATGGAAATGAATCCCAACCAATTACTAAGGAGTAGCCTTTTCTTCCCATTGTTTTGATAGTTGAGTTAGTTAAGCAAGTGCAATAGGTTCTCACAAAATCGAAGAAGTTGAAGAAGAAGATTGTGCCAACTACTAGGTTGTTTAAAGTAATCATGGTTGATACTCTACCTCCATGGGATAAAGAGACGAGTATCAATGAGGGTCAAATAACTGGTGAGCAACAACAAGAGCATGCATAGGAGACAGAAGCTCGAATGGATAATGCTCTACCACCACCACATAAGGAAAAAAATCTAGAGGTTCAACGGGAACAAGTAGAGATCGGTTAAAAAAGTGAGCAACAAGGGGCTCCCTCCACAAGAAAGGGCTTAGTCATCCAATATGCCCATAAACTCTATTTGTTTGTTCGAGGTAGTATAGCCAAGGAAGAGATCATACAAAACAAATGAGACATAGACATGCTTATATTGGGGGAAGTCATTCCATCAAGAAGAGTCCAATAAAGCACCACAAAGAATGTCATATATGACATAAGATGCAGTTGGGTAATGGAAGGCACATGTTGTAGTTCCTCCTCCAACAATAAACATAGAAGATATAATGCTAGAGGATTATGAAATAGAAGAGGTTGATCTGGGAGAGCCAACCCAAGAAGGTGTGAAGGCATTAATAGTAATGGGCATGAAGCATTTGTTCAAGTGCAACGATCAAGATGAAACACAAATACAAGTGTTACAAAGATAGAATAAGGTGTTAAAGGAATTTATTTCCAAAATGGTGGGTTCTATTGACCCTAATAATTTGGATGTCATATTATAGGCTACACTCAAAAAGCGAGTTGATCTAGACATTCATTTTGATTCTTTTGTATAGACATGTATTCAATAGAAGGACAAGTCACAATTTTTTGCCTTTGGTGAGGAGTGTATAGTTACAATTTTTGGATTTCATCATTCTGTTATTCATAATAGGGAATTTCTTTGCCAAATGGTAGAAAGGTTTGACAATATAGTGGACAAAACTTATGAATGGGAGGCGACTAGATCAAATATGGGGAAAATAAGGAAGCAAAGCTTCCAAAAGCTACTCAAGTTGTATAAGAGAATAGAGTTGGACAAATTTGATGAATGGCTCAAGATGATCGTGACTGATACAAAAGGAACTTGTATCCATGTTCAAGGATATTGAAGAAATCAGAAAGGCCACATTTAAATGTGAAATTGAGAGAGGTAAATTCTTTAAAATCATTAGTCTCAAGATATATCAAGATGACAAAAAAACTCACTTATATAGATCAAGATCAAATCTATTCTACATTTTTGTGGACTTCAAAAATTTTGCAATCCTAAATTTTAGTGTTTCGAGCATGCGACAATTTCTAAACTCCAACAAGTCTAAAAGGTGACAAACGCTTAGGAAATTTTGCGCTCAAAATTTTAGAGTTACAATTGTGCTTAAACAATTTTGGCTAGTCATGCATTTTTTGTGTTTTTTGAAAACCAGTTATTATTTTGGGCAACTTCCATGGGGATTTTTTATTGTTTTTGCATGTCTTGGAAACACCAATTAGTTACATACACTCAAAGGCTTTCATGTGCACAAATCATGGAGATGTTTTTAGAAGAAGAGCTTAGCTGGAGTTGAAGACCATTTTTTGTTGCAATTGATTTTCCTCCATTTATGGACAGATTTTTGAGTTGTAATGCATGAATACACAATGTAAATGGATACGAATCCATTCATATAGTTAGCAATTATTTGAGAAGTGGTTTTGCATAGAATGTCAAGGTTTTCTATTGTAATTTCAATTTCATGCATAGTTGAAACCCTAGCTACAAGTTTTCTTAGTTTAGAGTTGGAGCACTATATAAACTCATTTGTACACTATAATTAAGGTTGATAATGTCTATAATAAAGCTATATGCAATTGGGGTTTCACTCATGGTGTGAGAATTTCACTATCTGTGCAAGCTTATGAATTAAGCATTGTTAATTCATTAGTTTTGGAGTTTGTTATTGTTGCAATTATATTGTGCTAATCATTGGGAAGATTTATACTAGGACCTTAACATAAATTTATGAATTTCAAAGAGCCATTTGTGCTTGTTGTGATTATTGTTTGCAATCATTAGTTTTGGAGTTTGTTATTGTTGCAATTATATTGTGCTAATCATTGGGAAGATTTATACTAGGACCTTAACATAAATTTGTCTTGTGTGCTTACATCTACAATAGCTTCATGATTTGATGAATTTGGATGCATCGTACATCTTCATGATTTTCCTCGATGATTGCATTTGTGAAGTATAGATCAGGATTTGCTTCTTGCTTTGTGGGTTTTCTTCATCTTCTTGTCAATTTAATTTGCAAGATGGTTTTGTGATAACTTATGTTTGTTTTGGTTTTAAATTTTAGCAATTTGCTTAAATTCTCACTATCCTAACCTCTTCATGATTTCTTTATCAATTAGTTAAATTAGGAATTCATTCTAAGATATAGATTAAATTGCATCAATAAACATGCATTTCATCATGAAGATAAATTACAAAAAAATGGTATAATTGTTTTTGTTTGCAGCCCTACAAATTTATACGAACCAAACCTCCTCATGAACAATCACATTAGTCTTTGATTGGGTTATTCAAGTTGTTGACAAACAACCTAAAGAAACATAGGGAATAATTCTATTATCTTTCAAGATCAAATTTTACATCAAATTCATGTTGTTGTCATCCTTAACACATGAAAATTAGAATCAATGTTTTGTTTTGTTTTATTTGAAGAACTTTTCATGGAGGACATTTGCATGTTTCCTTTTAAGCTCAAGATTTCCTAGAACATCCCAAATTTTCTTGAGCACCTCAAGATCTTTAAGACATCATAATAACACCATTTTTGAAAGGGAATCATCTCAAAGAGGATAGTGGTGGTGGAAGAACATTTCATCTCCTTGATGCCCCCACATCCTAAAAGCTTTTAGCTTTGAAAGGAGAATGTGTTTCCATATAACAACACTAATATTATAAAATTTATAGAATAAACAAAAGAAAACATAGTGACATTACAAGTAACATTAAAAGAAAATCTTTAATTTTGTACAACTCTAAATATGCCCCCATGTTTCCATATAACAATATAAAAACAATAAAATGAACTTAACTATTAATTGCATTATAAAATTTATAGAATAAACAAAAGAAAACACCATGACATTAGAAGTAACACTATAAGTAAATCTTTAATTTTACACAACTCTAAATATAACCCCCTTTATATTTATCAGTCCCTTAGTCCATAGGCAGAGAACTAATGTTTTCACTAGACCCCCCTATTTAGTTTATGCAACTCTAAAAAATACTCAAGTTCTAAAGTTTGACAAGATTTCTATTTTTAAATTAATTTATGTTAGTTTATTTCTATTTTTCAATTGGTCCATTGTAATTTTCTTGAAGTTTTATGTTATTTTCCCACTTCAAAAAATAGGAATATATCCCTTTGAATAGACAACATTAACTGCACTTAATAGTACTATGTAAGGAATGCATTCCTAGTGGTGAGAGAGGTATATTAAGTATAGTTTTATATTTATTTAAAAGTAAAAATTGTTAATGATTTGAATGATAAAATGTTTTTTCATTTTTAGTTTAATTAATATTTTACCTAAGACTAATAAAGATATTATAAATATTTAGCATTTCTAAATAATGTTTTTGAAACTTTAATAACATTTTTAAAAAAATTAAAATTATATACTTTTATGACTAAACTTTTCATATTTATCAAAATCATTAAATAATTTTTTTTTTAATATATATAAATAGTTAAATTTAATTTTCATTAATCTATAAATTTATTTATTATTTTATAATACATAAATGTAAATCTTTTCTAAAACATTATCAAATAAATATCTAAAACTGATATCAAAATATTAATATTAATATTGTATATTCACATATTATATATCTAACTAATATAACATATATTTAATTATAATAATTAGCCGATAGGCTTTCTCATTGGAGTTCACTCCAATCGAAATTTGTCTCACGCCGTAAAGTTTTAGCCAAGCGGGAGACGGGACATAGAAGAAGATGATCTGTTGGATCCATATGAAATTTTACGCAGGGCGCGTGGAGACCGATTGTGCATGAAGCTGCCAGGACTACTGAAGCCATTTTTTTCTCTCCAGCGATCAATTAGCCTGTGGGTTTCAAAAAAACCCTCTTCTACTGTAGAGAAGAAGATCTGGAGTTGCCTCAAATGAACAAGTCTTTCATGTCCACAAATTAAAAATAGCGAAAAATGTCGTCTGATGAAAAATGTGTGGCAGCGGAGCTTTTTGCTGGGAAAAAAGTTCTGGCCGTCAATGTGCTTGTTTGACAATTGAATGCTTTTAGGACAATTGGTAGAGCGTTGAGACAGGGAGAATTGACGCCATTTTCTTGGGTTGTCCACTGGAAGATCTAGTTGGAAGTGGGCTGAGCAGAATCGGAGATTTCAGAGAGGAGTTTTTTGTACGGAAATAAACACGTCGTCTACTCTAGTGGCTAGATACACAGTATGACGTGGTGAGCAGGTTTCCAAGAGTTGCGTTCGGTAATGTGTTCGCTGACTTATTGGAGGAAGAGGTGAAGGTGAAGAGGTTTTGTACCACCACTAAGGTAGCGCAGAGTGGCGATCTAGATAATTTTAGAAGTAATCCAGTGTTCACAAAATATGATGTTTAAATGCTGGATAAAAGATATTCGGGAGAAAGTTAGAATTGGAATTTTTAAGTTTGTATTGTGGGTTTGTGTCTTGTTAAATTAGGGAGGTCAACTCTTTAAATGTAATAGTATAATAGAGAGTAGTTAGATAATTTAAAGATAAATATTATAATCTTTTACTTTTAGATATATTAAAATTATTTTTTATTTTTATGTTTTGTAATGGCTTGATGTTATTAAGAAATAAATTAGTCTCCTTTAATGAATTACTTGGTGACCAAGACTATTTTAAAATATATAGAGATATACTTTAAGGTATTACTAAAATATGTATTTTGGTACCCTTTTTTGTAAATCATCATATGCTATTTACACATCAAAATATAGTTTTTAATAATTAAAACAACAGCATCATCACTCTCTCTCACACTCACACACTAAGTGTGAGAGAGAGAGAGAATTTCTCAATGGAAATTATGTTAAATCAATTTCAAAGAAGTTCAAAGATAGAGGAAAACTTAGTGATACAGTGTGGTTTCCTATAATTGAATGTAAGATATTTCCCTACTTTTATGTGGATGTAATCTTTAGTGGTAAAACACATAAATATTTGTAATATAAATTATTCAAGAGTGAAACACATAATTGACTGTATTACTTTTATAGTTTGATTGTCTTTATTTTAATCTTTAACTTAGTGAAAATTACAAAAATGCTACCTTTTTAGTTCACCTCGATTTGTATATCAACACCACTCCTTTCACTACAGTTGAACTGCCATTCCTCCACTATCCCTAAATCTAGAGCTAGATCTCCCTATCCCTGTGTCCCTATGCCCCCTATCAGAGATTCGTAGAATTATGGATACATCCAAACCCTGTCACTATAGTAAATTCCAGCCATATAAATTTTTGCCAATGTGTAAGTTAAAATAATATAAATTCTGTTGTGGACATTTGGATCTCTTATAACATTTTGGAATGTGGCTAGCCTGAGACATAAAACATTCTCAGTCTTTTCTTTGGAACTTAAATTTTATCTTGATTTTCTTTTTATCAATTTCAATATATATTATTTAATAATATATTGGGTTGTAGTAGGAATTTATGGAGCAGGCTATGAGAAGAATTTTAATTGAAATATTTGCTACAATTTAGTAATGTCATCGATATTTAGGTTTTGAGTTGAAATTACATGTAAGATTATAGCATACACTTCAGAACTCGTAGATCAAAAAGTTTGAGGATCATTTTAAGCATTAAAAAGGAATGAGATATGTTATAGTTTTTGCGTGGGCAATGTAAGTTGTTGATTATGTGCATTTGAATAGGTTTTGAAAATTAGAATACATTTTTAAGTCTTTTGTAATATGATGTCGCAGAAAGTAATCAGAAACACATCCTCTGCATGCTTTGAATAAGATGAAGATTTTGAAGTTGCACCAAGTAGGTGAACCAAACATCAAGGGAGGTCTTCCCAAAGTGCAAAGATGGGGTGGGTTTGCCAGCATAGAGGGAAGCTAAACAACTGCTTGAGGAAACTTAATTTTGGTAAGATACAATCCCTACAGATAAGATTTTGGTAAGATACGATCCTTGCAGATAAGATTTTGGTAAGATGCGATCCTTGCAGATAAGATTTTGGTAAGATACGATCCTTGCAGATAAGATTTTGAGTAAACAACTGCTTGAGGAAACTTGATTTTGGTAAGATACGATCCTCCCAGATACAATCCTTGCAGATAAGATTTTGAGTAAAGAACCCCCTTCACTATCTTTAGATCCGTCATTCTAAGCCCCATAAGATCCCCTACAGGAAAATCCGCAACACAGTCAATATCCTCAATAATAATAACAGATTTGCTCAAAATCACAAGTAGCAACTGATGCAAAATCATATTGTCACTAACCATAGTGAGCTCAAGTTCATAAATATTAGCGATGGTGGCAATGAGGCTTGATTTTCCCGTTCCACCTTGATTGAGCGTTGCTTATTTCCAAATCTAAGACTGTATACGGTATTCTTTTAAGACTGTATACAATATTCTTGTACATGGATTTTATTCTAGAGAAACCCATTATAATGTAGAAAAAAATTCTATTTTAGTTTAACACACAAGTTTGTTCAGTGTAAACTATACTATATATGGAAGGCAGCGACTGTCGAAAATTGATATTTGAACATTTGAGCATCATCTTTGCAAGGTAAACACCAATTAGTAAATTTTCTTTCAATTTCTATTTAAATTTGTACTGATATCAATTGACAAATCTCATGCTAACGAAGTCATTTAAAAATTGAATAACATGGAATGCTAAATGAGTTTTCAACTTTCAGCAAAGTTTTTGTTTAGTGATATAGTGTGGTTTCCTATAATTGAATGTAAGATATTTCCCTACTTTTATGTGGATGTAATCTTTAGTGGTAAAACACATAAATATTTGTAACATAAAAAAATTTTGCCGCTAGCCATAAACTTTTAAAAATAAAACAGAGACGATATTTTTAGCATGAAATTTTGGTCAAAGGCCATAATCTCAAAACAATATTTCTTAATCAATAATAAATACTATTTGTGCCCCATCTCTGGTTACAAAAAATAGGGCAACTCAATTTTCTCACCAATTTAAATGTGCACCAGAGCATTTCAAAATGAATACTTTAAAAAACATAAAAGGAAAAAAACAAAAGAAACACAAACTTGAAGTTGCAATTGGTAGAAGTAGATGCTATGCTAAGGTTGATGTTGTAAATACGAACAAGAACAAGAATGGTGGATATTGAAAAATGAGTAGAAATTGTGCACTATTTAAAGACCTAATACGTAGCCATTTAGATCAGATCATATCAGATATCGCTGTCAGATCATGTCAATACTCCACATTAATGATGATAGATTCACAAATAACTAAATCTTCTTGAAATCATTCCATCATAAACCCTCCATTCATTTGGTTAAAAGAAAATCTATTTGAGATCATTCAACCTCCAATGAAAGATTTAGCTTTGTACTTTCTTTGTTCAAGATTCAGATTAATTTTTATCCATTGTTGTTCAAAAAATAATTTCAATTTTGTATTCACTTAGTTTTATGCCCATTTCATTTGTGTTTACATATACAACATTTTCTACTTTTCTACTGTTGGTACAATTGACATTTACACAATATTATATTTGCCCATTTCATTTGTGTTTACATATACAACATTTTATAATGTTGGTACAATTGACATTTACACTATTATATTTCAAAAATCATTGAAATAGTACAAGTGACATTTACACACTATTATATTTTGGTCTATCCAGGTTAATTCCATTTAGTACTATACGTGTTATTGATTTTTTTTTTTTCAAATTTAACATTTATTTTGGTTTTCTAAGTGGTGGCTAATTTTGCCCAACCTTTCCTCCAGTAATACATCAGAGCTGAATACTCTACAACCAAGGTTCAATGTGTCTGTCAATTGGAATATGCATCTTCAAACTGAAATCCAAAATCAAGTATACCAAGCTACCTTTTGAATGCTTTAAAAAATATATATAATTCTAAATTTAATAAAAATGACTCATATCTACTTCCTCTTATCAATTAATCTCATTTTCCTTTTATTTTCTACCTAGTAGCTATAGTTAAACAAATATTTCAAAAAAAAAAAATTCAAATCAACTCTTAAATTGGAATGTTCTACAATGTTTAAACCTCTAAACAGATTAGTCGTGTGTATATGCCTCTATTCTATATAAAAATTTGATTATATGCTATCAATTTTACATCTCTTACATTTTTCTTTTTACATTTTTTTTTCTAATAAAATCTATCGGCGTACCTCCTGCACTTCTTTTTGGTGCAAGTGCTAGTTTAATATACTTTTGCAATAGGCAAGGACTCAAACTCCAATAGAACTCTTGTTATATAACTTTGATAAAATCAACTATGAAACATCACCCTCAGACATGACAACTTAAATACATTTAATATACATATACATATAGCCAACAACTATATTTGAGTGGCCTGCTCCTTGAACCATGTACAATGTCGTCTTATTTAAAAGAAATCTATAAGCGTTTTTATCATTTCATCCGATTTGATTTTTTATTATGGTAACCAGTAATTTTGAAAGAATTTACAAACGATAGCACAATAATAAGAACAAGCAGACAATAAAAGACAGCCATAGAACATCGAAGAATTTACAAACGATGGCACAATAATAAACCTTAATGAAAGGATCCTTCTCCTTGTTTCTTCTTTAATTTGGAAGTTCCAGAATTCTGATGGCAAAGTCAAAGATGAAACCAAACAGTACGCTCCATCCAGCTGTGAAACCTGCTGTGTAGCTCTCAAGAAAGCGTGTCGAAATTCTAAACAACTCCTTGAGAAATCCTGGAGTGGTTCTTCAAAGCAATCTCCTCGTCTGGTTTGTTATCTGGTTTGGAAATTCAGTTTTTTTATGGCAAAGGCAAAGATGCACGCGAACATAATGCTCCATCCAGCTGTTACAACGGCTGTAACTCCCAAGAAATCATGTCTAAATCCGAAATAACTCCTTAAGAAATCCTTAACCGGTTCTTCCACGCCATCTGTTCTTTTTAGTGGAGCTGTGATGTCTCCGAATTGCGATGCTATCAACCCATACAGAGTCCATGCAACTGGGGATGCCCAGTAGTACCACCTCCACCAGACTGGAATTTTCTGCAATACCAACAACAAAGACCCACTTAAGAAACTTTACTCTGTTCGAAGGAAAATCCATCCACGTTGTATTGATACTTACGTTGCGAGGAATTATGAAGCCACAGAAAAGCATCCAGATTCCATAGAAAGCTGATGACACAATTGCGGCTATATTCGCATTAGGAGTCAGAGATACGGTCATCATCCCATACAATGTGTAGTACAAGAATGTAAAGAACATGAAAAAGAAAAACCAGAAGAATTTCGCTGCCTGCCAATCAAAGTCAATCATTGCATACACCAATACGCCATACAGTATTGCTTGAACAAATACATAGGGTATCTCAATCAACACCTGGTGCACCAAAGATTGCTTCATCATTAAAAATATTAAACAGTTAAAGAAAATTCTGGTAACATTATCAAATTTCTACAATTCATTTGAAATAATATTTGATTGTGTATGTTTTTAGTATGGATGTTTTAGATTACATTCTGTGATCTATTGTCAGAATGAGAGAATGCAAGAATAAAATGATGATGCTATATCACAGAGCATATTTCGAAACATTAATACTAAAAACATACACAATTAAATCTAAAAACATAATTTAAATTCAGATATTACCACATTAGGAACAATGACTTACTTGAGCAAAGGCATAAGGGAGGGCCGAATACATCCCTGCTGCCTTTTCTCTGTAGAAGACTGTTCTTTCAACATCTATAACAGGCTGAACTGATGAAGCATTGTTCATGCCAATAAATAAGACAGCTGCAAACAGGGATCCCATTGCATTCATTACACTTTGTTGCTCGCCCCTGCAGTTTATAATACAAGTGTTCAGAGTCAAAATAGATGACACTGCATATTTAATTTAAATTATGCTTTAAGAAAGCAAGCCGTTTCTTACGTTTTCTTGCCAAGTCCCCAGAAAATTGTCCCGAACATTAGAGCAGTGATTAATGTGAAAAAGAAGCGAATTGCATTGTACTCTGGGTTTCTCCAATATGACCAATTCTGCTTCCATAGGCAAGCCCATGCCTGCGTCAGAAAAGGTTGCGAGAATTGTGATTCGAAATGAAGATCATTTGACCCTGGAGCTGGTATGCTAAGTTCCTTGATCAGTGCCTGGTTTTGCCTGTATCATGTCAACACCCACTTATAAATCTTTATTCTAATATCTTAGTAAAAACTAGAAATATTTTACTTTTCCATCCTTGCATTCTCTCGTGCTAATGATAGATCATGAAGTGGGATCTGAAAAATTGATGCTAAATGAACACACACAATCAAATCCAGAAACAGAAGTTTAATTAAAAATTCTTATTTAGCTAACCATACAGAACAAGGATAGAGTTCACAAGGGACTAAATAATAGAGCAGCTCTTTTTATAGAAAATTTACAGCAACGATAATAAACAAGCTAAGCTTCAGATAAAGACCATCAGATAGGCTTCACTAATCGTTTGGTAGTTATCATATTTTGGTTACTAATTGCAATTTTATTTGTTTCTACTATATCGTCTCACTATTCAGAACATCATCAGCAAGCCTTTTGTTTTCACTTTTTATTTATCCTGACATGTAAGGTTTATTGATTGGTTTCTTAAATTTCACCTGAAGTTACAACCTACTTTGAAATACAGTATTAATCATTTATGTAGACTGAATGTGAGGAAAAAAGATGTTTTGGTTTGAATTATTTTGAAAAATATTATGCACTCTGTTTCTACATTGACCTTCAGGATATAGCAAAGAAAGATTGTGCAAATTGTCCAGAACAGACTAGACTATAAAGCAAGAGTTCAACTGAAGGATACCACAACTGGCGTAAGTAAATAAGGCTGAAAAGTCCGATGGCTTCTATTGTGGGCTTAAGTCAGATCTGTGGCATAACTGTTGTTCTTGCTAGCATTAATTCAACAATGACTTACTGATAGAGATCTGAATTGCGGTAGATCTCTGCAAAATCGACCCCAAGACGCAGTTCAGCTCCAACAGAACTTGAATCGAGCATCCATGTTGCCGGATTGTAACCCGGTGTGATTTTGGGAACTCCTTCAATTGCCTCAAAGTAGTTGACTAAATCTTGTGAATGGTGACCAAGAGGTCCTACGTATATCATCTGCCCTCCACGCTTCATCAGCACCAACTGCACATTCATTCAAAGTCACATTCTGAGTACCTACAGATGCACCAATATCTGCAGTACTAGTTAATGCACTGGAGTTGGAAATAATTACCTCATCGAAAGCTTCAAATATGTCAATGCTAGGTTGATGAATGGTGCAAACAACAGTTCGTCCTGTATCTACTGTATTACGAACTGTTCGCATAACAATTGCAGCAGCCCTTGCATCCAGTCCTGATGTTGGCTCATCCATGAAAATGATTGAAGGATTTGCAACCAGTTCCACTGCAATTGTTAGCCTCTTTCGCTGTTCTGTGGACAAACCATTAACTCCAGGCAGACCAACAAGAGCTCCTTTTAAGTTAGTCAGCTCTACAAGCTCCATAACTTCATCAACAAACATCTGTTCATATATTGGATGACAAAGTTATGATCATGCCCATGGTGGTGAAATAAAAATAACAAACAAACTAAATGTAGAATAATAAAATACATACCTCTCTTTTTTGACGATCAACTTCCTTGGGGAGACGAAGCCAAGCAGAGTATATGAGGGATTCATAGACAGTAACATAGGGAGAATGGATATCATTTTGTTCACAGTAACCGGAAATGCGAGCAAATGTCTCTTGTTTTTTGGGATGACCGGATATGGTAATGGAACCTTCAATATAGCCTCCAGTTTTCCTTCCTGCAAGAACATCCATCAAGGTCGTCTTCCCAGCCCCACTCACCCCCATCAAACACGTTAGCACTCCAGGCCTGAATGTCCCGCTTACCCCACGCAATAACTGTAGCCTATTTTCTGGTATTCCTTGCGTCTTCATTTCCTGTATAAAAGTGAGATAATTAACCACTATTCAAAAGAAAATCTAGACTCAACAGAGAGCTTTGAAATTCAAATAGGAAAAAATGAACTTACAGCAGGCATATCAACATAGTAGTTCACATTGTCGAAGGCCATAGCCAAAGGTGGGAAAGGAAGAATCATTCCTTTCTTGCCACCCTCACCAGAGTTGGAACTTTGTAGAGCACTGCTACTTTTCTGTCCTTCTGCAATCTCCCCTGCAATTTTTTTTAAACAGATTTTAACATCATTAATGAAATGTCTTTTGGAAGTGTAAGAATCCATCAAATGTATTGTTATGCTTCTTGAATATTTTACATTTCTAGCTATTTACCTAAAACACCGGTTGTTGATTGCTCCTTTTTCTTCAAGTCCTTTTCAGAAATTAGAGCCTGGGGCCTTTCAAGTGCTGATAAATACACAAATAAAATTATAAATTATTTAGTAACAGGCAAAAGGATTTACGGTGCTAATGAAACTGAAAGCCATGTACAGGTCAAGTTGCAGTTACTCACGATTAAGATAATGCAATGCCATTGTGTACATTATATTAAACAGAATATTGTACCCAAAAAGCACCCCAATAGCAAGCCAATACCACCAGTTATCAGAAAATAGCCCGCGAGAGTGCAATAATCGAATGCCAATGTTGTCCTATGAGCACAAACAGCCGAATTTGGTGAGGTGGATTTGTTTTTCATTAGTCAAAGAAGGTGATGAATATACAAAGCACCAACCTTTTGCCATCTGCTTGCCAAGAACTCATTGACTGCAATAGCATTTTGAGCATACATGAGAGGAGAAATCCAGTAACCCCATATCCACCAGCCTTTAATATCGTCTGTTACAGTTACCAAACATTCATTAATAACTTATCTTATACTCAAGTAGCACTAGTTCTATGATAAATGATTTTGAAGCTTATAAGGCTTTGTATTTACTTCTGGATATGATGAATCCTCCAAGAACAAAAATGACCAAGATAGCAAATGAGCCAAAAGTGTTTGCAACTATTCGATTTCGACCAACAGCTGCGATGAAGCGAAACAACCCTAATGCAGTCTGAGAAATTGCAATGTACAGCAACAACTGTTGGAAAAACCTGCATATAGAAGAGAAGAGAATACCACCATTAGATTTTCAACTGCAAGAACAGCTTATTATAGAAACTCAAGAGGCTATCCAGATCCTACCTCTGTGGATTTGGGGCAAAACCAATTGTATAGTATGTGAGAATGATCCATATTGTAGACTCCATTAAAGAAAGAGGAATCCTCATGACCCAAGTGGGAAGAGAATAGGCCCAGGCAGGGTAGAACTTGAAATCTCTCTGCTTGTAAAAGACTGGAAGTTTGTCTAGTGTCATTGACAATTCTGCCATTCCGTTGAACATCACATTAACCAGCCCAAAGAAAAGAGCTCCAAAGTAGATGGATCCATCACTTAGATTTCTATGATGCATATTTGTTCGAAAGAACACACTCGTAGTAATCAAGGCCATTAGAGTTATCTGTTCAAGACATGCAGTCAGCCCTAAATATCCTAGACACAGATCTGACTGTATTTAGCAGAAAACTAACTGAAGACCTTATTACCTGAGTGGATTTGAAGATATAGATGAAGGAACTTCTCTTCATGAGCAAAATTTCTCTATCGAAACATGCTTTGAAAAGCTCCATTTTGCTTAAACCAAATTTTTCTGTTGTGAGTGCAGCAGGATGAGACTTGCTTTTATCATATGGAGTTGATAAATACTCATTCATTTTTGCAGCAACATGGAAAGATTGGAAGGCATCCGCAAACTCTTTGACTGGGACAAAATGGTACGGTTGCGTTGTGTCTGCCCAGTATTGTTCCTGATCTTTAAGCGAAGTCACCTGTTCAAGGTCATTGAGAGAATCTGGTCACATTGAGTAGCTTCTAACCTACTAGTAACTCACATGATAATAAATATATATTATTACTTAATAATCTGTATGTCTGTAGTATTTAACTTTTGTTTTAGTAGACCCCATACTCGATTAGTTTGAAGTGTTTGCTTGGCAGCTGGCACTCATTGCTCATTGCAGTGTATTGTCATAAAGGGGAGGAGGTAATGAGATTGAAACCAACAAAATTTTACAATGATCACAAGAATATACTAATGTACTTACCTCTTGCAAGAAATCTGCAACCCCTTTCCTCTCGGGGCATCTAAACCCCATGGACTCGAAGAATTCAAGAACGGATTCTTGTGGCCCCTGGTAAACGAGATAACCTTCAGAAAGTAGGATTATGTCGTCGAAAAGCTCATATGTTTCGGGGGCAGGTTGCAATAGAGACACCACCATTGTTGCATTGAAAACGTGAACAAATTGCCGGAGGCATTTCACAATCTGAAATGTTGTAGAGCTGTCCAGACCAGTGGAAATCTCATCCATGAAGAAGGCTTTCGAGGCTCCAACCATCATCTCCCCTGTTGTAACTCTTTTCTTCTGGCCTCCAGAAATACCCCTGCGCATTGCATCTCCCACCATGGTCTCCGCACATATGTCCAACCCCAATATCTGCTCCACCCACCAAGTGTTTAGATCACCATAATTCAAATGATCCCAATCTTAAACTCAATTTTGATAAAAAGCTTTCAGAAAATGTTACCTTCAATAAGTAATCTGTGATCATATTGGATTTTTGTCCCTCTATTGCAGTTGCCTGCAAAATATTTTAATGCTTCCCATAAATATCTCAATTGACAAAATTCATAAAGAAGGATGTTTTGGAAAACCGAACAGTTATTGTACCTTCATGAATATGTCTATGTCCGGGTCTGGTTTGATTCCAAGTTCTTTCTCTCGCTTTGAAAGCTCCATCAAAGCATCTGTGAAGCAGAATTAATGCATTATTCCTTTATTCTTAATGCACAAGCAAAAGGTTAATTTAAATGTGAACTTTATTAGAAATAAATAACAATAATAATACCATATCTGGACCCAACTCCCTGGCAACGGGCAGAGAAATCCAAAGTTTCTCTCACGGTCATTTCACCAATGTGCATATCATGTTGACTTATATAAGCTGATGTCCTTTGAGGCACAAACTCTTCCATGCTATGCCCGTTGTATGTCACTGATCCCTGAACCTGAGCCAACAGAATGCCAAGCTCAATCAATGTCATACAGTCCTATATTTCTCAATACTTTCTTCTGTATCCACAAATATTGGACAACATGTTAATTTCTCTTATCCAATCTTATTACATACTCTGAGACTTTTATCAAGCTTTCCTGCAAGAGCCAAGAGGAGAGTAGTCTTGCCCGAAGCAGGAGGTCCAAGGAGAAGTGTCATCCTATAAAATTGGAGATTATAATGAGAGATTGAAAGAGAATCATAGAAAGCCAGTCAAATTGCCATTAAGTATCATTTACCTTCCAGGTTTGATCACACCACTAACACTGTGAAGGATTGTCATAGTTGTCTTGTTGCCCTTGTATAAATGAAGTGATTGCAAAAGCCCCTGTAAGATGATATGACCACAAAAAGATTAATATCCCTATGCAATTCTAGAGCAAGTATTTGCCAGTAATTATAATCAGCGAGCTATTATTGAGCAAATTTACTTGCGTTCACACAATATAAGTGGAGCCGGCTTAAAACTGCCCAGGAAAAAACAGAGATAAATAATTGAAAGATTAGGATATCTTAACCAATCAAGCTTGGAAGGGCTCAACAATCTAAATTCAAACACCTGAACTGAATCGTTTAACATTTGAAAGCGTAAACAATCTAAATTCAAACACCTGAACTTAATCATATAACATTCGAGATTCAAGCATCAAACTTCATCCGTATTGTATAGATTACTCATAAAACGCTTCCAGGTGTGTGCAGAATTCGCCAGGGTTCAATTGTTTCTATGAGCAACGGGTACCTAGTTGATAAACATTTTTAAGATCAGTTACGAGTTGAATTTTGGGCTACTTATCTGTTATGGGGTGCTTAATTTTGGGGTTTCTTTGGTGACTGGCACATATATGGATAAGCTCTGGCTCATATTCTCAATATCCAACCTTGATACACATTGCAGGTGATAGGGTCGGGGTTCCTAGTCTGATCTGAAGCTAGCTCTAAAATAAAGTTTTTCATGGATCACTTAGCTCCGTAATAAAGTTTTTTATGGACCACTTAGAACCTGAACAGGATCAGTTAACTGCATCATTAACTTTTTCATGAGCGAGTTAATAGTTTAACCTTAGATTTTACAGATTTATTGTACAGATACTCCGTCACTGAGCTATCGAAACACTTGAAGACCCAAAATATCTATGATTTGTTACTCTTTTTTCCAAAGATTATAAGAAAACGGACGATTCTTGTTATCATGCAGGACATAGACCTACCTCCACCATATTGGCCGTATAGTTGATGAGCGTGGGCAACGCTCTACCCCCAACATGAACATCAGCTTCCACATTCAATTGTTCGTAACGCACTTCAACCTCAGGCAACTTGATCCCAACACTGAAAAAGAATTACAGCCATATCAGAAATGTTAATAAAAGCAGCATCTATTGACATTTCAGGTCTAAAAAACTAATTCAAATTTCAGACAACTTGGTTTCAAAATTTCCAAACCTGTCGATTCTTTGACGAAGCCTTTGCAGAAGCTGCTCGTTGTCCTCATCTGCAACTTTGACAAGCCTGTCCAGCAACTGCTGCCGAGTCTCAAGCTCTATGTTCCTAACATCTATCTCAGAAAGCCCTCCAGCTTCTTGATTTCCAGTCTTGAGAATGGAAGTTCTGAGGCGATTGTAAGTGGGGAGCTTCTCAATGGCTGCCCATTTGAGTGCTTCCTCGTCATCCTCGCGTTCTATTGACTGTGAGAAAACACTGCTGCTTCTTTCAAACAATCTGGTGCTTGCCTGTCGCAGACTGCCTGTCCACGACCCACCAGTATCTGCTACACCAATCGATGTACTCATCACCTTCAAATTCTTGGGTTTACACTTTCAGATCTGAGAAGCAAGAAGAAATCTGAAAAGAAAGAAGTAGAATCTGACGCAATCAAGACAAACACAGGAAGAACTCAATGCCTTGCCATTGAAGCTAGCTAGTGAACTCTTTGGTGGGTTATATTAGGCAATAATTGGGTGTAAAAATCTGAAAAAATCAGCATATATATAAACAGGGCAAAAGAAGTTTCCATCACCTTAAAGCAGTTTTGCCAGCTAACTGGTCGGTCTTCTTGACCATCTTTGTCAGCTGGCTGGTGAAGAATCCTAGAAATGTTGGGGTCTAGAAGGGAAGAAAGATGAGATTTGAGTATTAGCGGGTCATTCCCACACAATAATTTTGGGGTTTCTCAAACGTGCAGAGCGCATGTGCGAAAGGAGCGCTAGTTTTTCAAACGTGTTTCTAGAAGCAGGCGAGCGAAGATGCGGACTCTAGAGAGATGCTTTTACATTCAACTGTTTTCTATCAACGGTGCCGTTAGGTAAACAACAATAACAACAAAGAGGTTAGCCTGTGAGAATAACAATTTGGCGGTTCTCATATTCGTTTCAATATCTGTGTAATATTTTTTATATTATTATATTATAATGATATGTTAAAAAGTGACGCAAGCTAATTCCTGTCTAAGGGAAAGATTTGGTGAAATAAAAATTTGTTTAATGTAGAGTAGACAAATGGTGTCACATTAATAATTTAGAAGTGGAAGACATATTTTGACATCGAAAGAAAACAAGAGCTCTTTGAGAGCTCGAGTCTCTGTCTTTTGGTTACAAGATGTAAAACGGTTCTGACTTAAAACAATTTGTTACATATATGTATCATTGTGAGCTGATGTAGGAAACATATAACATATTGCATGAACCAATAAAATAGATGGGGCAAATGACATTGATCTGAAAAATGTCTTATTTTTATGTCAGTCATCAGTATAAAAATAAGTAATTTTTTTTTTTTTGTTGTTGTTACAATAGTTGAAAGCAATGTATGAAGAAGCTAACAATTTCCAAAATTAAGAAACTTTATCCATGGATACTTATGATTTTAAAAAAGTATTTTAAAAGTTAATATAAAACTTTAAAACAAAAATATCATTAAAAAAAAAATTTAAAGCTTTACATGTATTGAAAAATCTAATAACCTAGATTTTAAAGACTTTGTTTTCCAAAAACCAGAAGTGTCAAAATTCTCAAATCTTATAAATAAAACAATGAAATCGTTGGTTGAGCGATGACATAATAAAGTGTACTTAAAAACTTTTTCCTCAAATAAAATAATTATTTAAATATTTGAAGATAAATAATTTTTAAAAAGATAGATCTTGAAGATAAATATTTTTTTTAATTCCACTTTGTTCATGTAAAAACAAATAATAGATTTATTAGTGGAAATAGAGCTTCTAGAAAAAACAAATTTTAAATGTGAAGACAAAGGAGAACAAACAAATAGTGTTTTTCTCAATATTAAACTGAAATAGCTCTAAAATTTTGTAAAAATAGCTCTGAAAATTTGTAAAGATGATCCCATAAGTTATAAAATATCAGATAGAATACAAAGAAATCTTATTTAAACAAAAGAAAACACAGTTGTGTGTTAGATATGAAAGCGAACATAATGATTTTTCCAATCTCTAATATATTTTTGTCGCTTTGGTTACGAAGTAATTTCTGGATAAGGTTTAAATAGAGGACAATAGTGTTATTTGAAGTTCCAAAGTAACTGAAGTAAAATCAAAAACGCAGAAAGATAAATATATGAAATCAAGGGATATGATAGAAACATTGCAGATTTGGTGACTTACAACTACCAGACTCATAAGTATGTAGAATGTAATGCCCCGCCCGGAGATCCTTGGAAACAAGGATTCAAATCAAGCCAAGATTTTTTTTGGCTAACAAGTATGAATGCACATGACAACATCATACAGGGATCACAACGATCGCAACGGAAGACTTCAACACAATCCCGGCAACCAACGAATCTTCGAACGCCACTACCAAACTGACACACACAAACAAAGCCAACAACGACAACAACAAGATGAGGGCACAAGAAATGACCACTCATCAACAAAACACCAAGCTGGGGTAAAATGCAGAATCCCGAAATTTGGCTAAGCCTGAAATCTTGAAGCCCTGAAAATTGGCTAAGTTTGGATTTCTGAAGCCCTGAAATTTTCTAGAATCCATAACTTATCTCTGAGAGGTCTGAAACCTATCTCAAACGATTTGTCGCATATATTAAAATATATCTTAAGTAAATATACGTCAACTTATACTTAAACGATATATTTTAAACCCCGAAGGACAACAACAGAAACCCAAAAACTGAATTTCAAAAGAAACCTCTTGAATTCAAAATGCAACAACATAGGCTTGAAGAACGCCCAAAAGGGTATCCAAAACCACTCTCAAAAAGATCGGATCACGAAGAAAAGTGCCCGTTGATGGCACGCGCAGGTTTTTCACAAAAACCGTGCGACACTTTTTACTAAGGGAGGGCGATACTTCTCTTTAAGGCGTGCGACACTCTTCCAGTGTCGTACGACATTTCTCAAGAAGGCATGCGACACTTTTCAGCATCGTACGACATTTCTCAAGAAGGCGTGCGACACTCTTCCAGTGTCGTACGACATTTCTCAAGAAGCCGTGCGATACTTTACAGTGTCGTACGACATAGTTTGCATGGGCGTGCGATACTTTTTAAAGTGTCACACCATGCTGAACAAATGTCGCCCATAGAAACACGAAAACACTCCCAGAAGCAAAAAGGACCAAAATAGAGCAAAGAACCTCCACACCAGGGAGTACCGGATTCACAAAGGCTCGAGGAATGAACACTCGAGTGCAAGAACAACACAAAATGGAGAACATCAACCATCTAAACTACAATAGCATAGAACACACTGAATATAAACATCGCAGAGAACAAAAGCAACATCGCAATGTACATAAATACATCTCAGGAACAAAACAACCAAACTAAGTACGCGGTTCCTCCCAACCGTCAATAGCATCATAAGACCATCGTGGGTCCTAGCCATCCCCCGCGCGTAACATCCCAAGCCACCGACCAAATCGTCGGTACTGTCGTAATAGGGACGTCACTACTAAAAACATGCAACAATATAAGCATAAGGAAATCTAACATGCTAGTAGTAAAGCATAAGATAATCCTACAGTAGATAACATCACCTATCACATGCTAAACAACAATAAGCAACAGATATGCTTAATACAATAATTCACAGCATCTAATCATATGCTAAACATCATAATAAGGGAATGCGTCAAATAAACTAACATCATCTAAACATGATATCCAAGCATTCCAATGAAAGCATAAATCACAAGAAAGCATACTCCGGAACCCGAAGTACCAAGTGAAAACATCCAACAACGGTCGCACTAGGACAAAGATCGTCTCTGTACACCGATCCCTAGCAGTGGTGAAGGTAGCTACGCCTCCCAACCACGTGGCACCCATAGGTCCACACCCGCCGTGCTGATGGAGATAATGATCCAACCACAAACACACATAAAGCACAACATCCAAGGCTAACACTCACGCCAGACAGTATGATGGCTGAACCAAGAACCTAAGACAATGCAAGGAGTACAGGTCCTGGTTAGACACTCAAAAGGCTGCTATGTAGGGACTGACATCATGGAGAGTCGCTTGGCATCGACAAGCCCAAGCTAGGACTTGCGCAGATTCAACATCCCTCAACGGAAAGGCTCTTGCACCCCAGACCTTTTTATTATCTTAAGTTTTATTACCAGTCACACATTATATTTAATTTTCACTTAATTAAAGCTTCCTTCGCCAACCCTTTGGGCATAATGATCACCAGGCTGCGAGGTAGAAGCCCCCTCCATATGCTACCCTACCCTACCCATGCTCATCCTACGACAAGTGCCCGTGGGCATGCATACTCCCATCCCAACCCCAATGATCATAGCTTTCGGCAAATCCACGGAAGATCGGCCCTCACAAGTCACCCAACAAATGTACGCGTACGTACTCGTGTGTGGTGCACCACCATCACGAAGATCATAACACAAGGACAGGAATGAGAACACAATGCAAAACAAAACACCCAACGGAAAGCAACTCAAGAGGACGGATTCTACACGAATCCTAAAGCTAATAAAACCATACATCATGAAATCACTCAACCGGCCTCAATCCGAGAGTATGGATTCTACACGAATCTCAATGATGTAACAAGACCAAACATCATGAACTCACTCAACCGGCCTCAATCTGAGAGTATGGATTCTACACGAATCCTAGTGTTCATGAAACAAAAGCAAAGGTCTAAAAGAAACCATAACACCAGGTATAAAATCACTCAACCGAACACAATGTCGAGAGTACGGATGCGACACGCATCCCAATGCAACATAAAAGTGCAAAAGTGGTCTGACTGATATCCAAACGGATCATCAAGGTTCACGACCCACATTGTGCCAAGAAAACTTGAGAAAACAGGGCGACACGCAAAACGAGGTAAAAACCTCAAAAATTTGAAAAAACTTCGAAATTAAAACCCATTTGGCCTTTGGGTTCAAAAACCCCAAAAATCCAAAAATAAATGAAATCGGACACCGTATGCAAAAATGGCCAGCATAACGGTGCAAAACTCCAAACCCTCATCCCAAAAAACAGGGAAATGTTCATACCCGCCCAACTGGGTAGAACTAGCATATAGAAACAGAGGGGAACACTAGTTCTCAGCCTCCAAACAAATGGCTACCAAAAACAGAAGCAGAAACGGAGCAGAAACAATAAAATAGGAAAGCCCTACCTCACAGCCAAAAGGGCAAAACGGGAATCTGAACCATAAAATAAATATCCCGCAGAAGTAACTGAAAATTGCGGCAATCCAAGGTTTTCCCGAGCTGGATCCAACGAGCCCAACCTCGCGACGATCCCACGCTCGTAGCTCCCACAACGAACAAAACAGTAAATCCTCATGAAGAGGATTTTGGGTTTTACTCTCCAACTTTCCAATTTGAAAGTGAGAAGTGAGGAATTAAATTCCTTTTTGGATATTTATTCACTTTTCGGGTGAATAATCGATTAGGGCATTTAACCAACCAATCTAGTTAAACCCCGAATCGACCCAAACGAAAATAGGCTATTCCTATAAATAGGAATTCATCTATGGCAAAGCTACCAGAAATTAAAATAAATCAATTAAAAGCTCGAAAACCCAAAAACACAAAAATCACCTTAACAACTTTCGCGACAATGCGAACCTCTAAATGCACAGACACGCTTACTGGTCTAATCACATAATGCAAATGAGTTCGGATTTAATAATCACCAAAAGGTTTAAATTAAACATTTTAATAAAGGATACATCGACCATATAAGGACGACATTGGTAAAATATGAATGGCTGAATCACTAACTCCATGTGCCACTGCCAGGGATATAATCCTGCACACTAAACAACACGATCAAGTGCAATTGCATATAATAACATAGCCGAAGCAATAAATGTATTAAATCACCTAATTTAACCATTTATTTAATTATATTAAAATAATCTATTTACATCACTCACGTTCGCATAATGCATAACAACGCAAGAATGAAGTAAATAACCATAGCATTAAATCCATCACATAACAAAATCAGAGGTATGTCCAAATACCAGATAACCAGCTATCATCATAAAACACACTGTCATCTCAAAATGGCATCATCATGCAATATGATTAACTGAACAACATAGTAGTCTAATATCTATGATACTGGAATCAAAGAGTAACATTTGACCCTCAGGTCATCTCAAATGTAAATCATCACATAAGAACAGATATCTCTCAGATCAAAATAAAACAAGGTAAATGTCTGCAGCACATAACCAAATAATCCAACAAGAACAATCCATTCTAATTACTTAAGCATTTAATAATGATTGATTACTCTGCATTAAAAAGGCATTTAAAACATATAAGCGAACACAGTCATAAACATGACTAACCACTGCTATAGGAACCTAGTCCAGTGTAGCATGGTGAAAAGAACATAGTGCAATCTCTGCACACGTCTCAGGGTAATCATAGAACAACCTCATGATACCACATTGATCCTGGTAACCACTGGCACAAACCTCAGTGAACCAAAAATCACATCATAATCTCAAAGATCAGTCAAAAGCATAATCAACGCAACTGATAAAGAAACATAAGTCCAAACACCTCAACGGTGTAGACCACTCAGGGTCACAATCATGATCCATCACAACAAAAGATCAGCAAGGGTGCATCCATCAGGACGACTTACAAAAGTCAAATGGGAGAGGCACTAAATAGAATATGCAAAGATCATTGTCAGAAGAAGCCAGTGATTTGCACTGGAAAAGAAAAACCAAAGAAAGAAGGGAGATCACAGAGAGGGAAAGTGGATATGAGCGATAGAAGGGGGTAAAAGAAAATTAAATGAGTTAGAATCTGTAGGAATCAAACTTCCATGTTGATTAGAGAAAGTATTGCACTTTTTCAATCAAAGACATATATTGGCAGAGGAATTAAAAAACTAGCAGGAAATCGGCAACAAGGAATGAAAAATACCAACGTCCAAACAGAGGACTCAAACAAAGAGACAGATAAGTATAACCCCATTCAATTGAAAGAAGGGGATATCAATGAGAATATAATAAGTATAAGACTACAATATATAAATTTTATTAAGCACCAGAAAAGTCCACCAACATCCATAGATGGTCAAATATATCAATGAGTCAATTGAGTACATGTATAGAAATTACTACATATCACAAATTTGGATTAGTGCTCCACACATCGCAGACTTCAAGTGTTGTAAGGAGGCCATCCCCAAAAGATCGGTGCCACAAATTGTGCTGCTCAAATGCAATAAGGTTTGCAGTGTTCATATGCCATTATTGATGGTGTTTTCACAGAGTTTTTTTGTGGGTTTAAGGGGTGTTATCTGCACAAATTACCTTGCGAGCCTGTATAAGCATGGGTAAAAATAATATTTTTTTTGGGCATGGACGGTATAGACAATCTGCTTTAGAATTTTGTTCATGGGGAAAAGCAGATAAAGAAAAGGCATTGAAATACTCAATCTCATCCCACACTCTATTTCTATATGCCTTCAGTTTTGCATTCTTTGTTTGATATTGCCTCCGCACCTGATTGACAACTAATTCTGCATCTCCTGATACCTTGAGTTGTTTGATTCCTTTTTCTCTTGCAAACTCGAGACCAAGTAGAAGGGCTTCATATTCTGTAGTATTATTGGTGATTTCAAAAGCTAACTTATAAGCTTTTGGAAATTTCTCTCCTTTGGGTGATATCAACACTATCCCAACACCTGAACCAGAAGAAGAACTTCCATCAAACTCCATTGACCATAATTTATTGGTTATATCAGGCATGAGAGGCTGAGTTACATCTTTTTCAGTGGATGTCATCATATACGTTCCATGCCCAGTATCAGCATACAATATTTCAGCTCTTGGATCATCTGATTTCAAGACCGTAGATTTAGCTTTAGGTTTAGGATTAATCTTAACCTTTTTATCTCCAATCGGGATAAGAGCGTGAGACATGTCCATCTTGATCTCGCCACCAAAGTCTTTGCAAAAGCTTCTACTCAAAAGCATCTCGTAACTGGCAAGAATATCAGCAACCAAGATATTCAGTTTTAACTTCTTCTCAGGATGCGCTGCAAGTGCTACTTGAGCATCTTTTAACTGCCCAACCAATGGGACTTGTTTCGCTTCCATAGAGTACACTTTTCCAGATGGTTTATTCAAAGAAAGTCCTAAGGCATGGGCTACCTTTGAAGCCATAACATTATCGAATGCACCAGAATCAATAATACAATTACTTAACTTGCATCCAGCTATATAAAGAGAAACATAGAAAGGGTTAGGTTTATCTGACAAGGACGCTGCAATAAAAGATTCTTTCTCAGTCAATGGACCTTCCAAATTATCTTTTGCTTCTAGAGAGACTTTTGACTCATGGTTGATAGTGATCTTAGGTGAACCTTTTCCTTTACCAACACATTGAATCAACCTTTCTAATTGATGAGGGTTTGCCTTAAGGTAGTCTAACTGAGAAATTTGCACTTTGGTCTTTTTACAATGATCAATAAAATCAAAAGAATCTTCAACAATGGGAGATGTTTTATACTTATCTGTTTCCTTCGCTTGTGAAGGCTCTTCCAGAGTATGCTTCCGAGATAGAATTCACTTAGCTATCTCATAAGAAGCTTTATCCTTTGCTTCTTTCGCCCACTTCTCTTCTAATCTCTATCTCCAATTTGGTGTAGCTGCATTGCAAGAATGATTGTTGATATCTTCGGCTTTATCATCATCAGATTCATATTCTAGAAAGTTTATGGAAGAGGTCCCAATAGTAGGTTATGTTACATCTTCGGGAGCTACATATTCTTCTATTTTCTCTGCTATCAAATGCATTTGCATGAATCTGGCCATCTCAAGACAGCTTGCACCATCATGATCTATTATTAGGTGAAAATCACACATAGCAGCCTATTTACTAGATGATGTAGGATGTTCGATGGCTAACCTTGGTGTTGATTGGGGTAGCCATTTAGTTTGTCTATTTTGTTGATATGGCATATAATTCCTCCTTGGAATATCTTGATACAAAGGTGGAGGATTATGAGGCAACTACTTTTTGAGTTGTAACAGATCATTAGCCAATTTTTGATATAAAGGATCAATGATAGCGACAGGAGCTTGTTGACCTTTTCCCTTTTGTAGATCACAACTCCATTTTCTTGAACTAAGCAAGTCATCTTCCACCTCGATAGCCAAAGTTTGCGCAGCCGCTAGATTAGCAGGTCTTGCCCTTCGTATTTGAAAGCTTACGTTAGAAGGTTGAGCACTGATGAAGAAAGCCATTTGATTTTCTTCAGTGGGTCTTTTGTTGACAGGAATTCAATTCACCATCTGATTAAAACAAGCAATGAATTCTTGCATTGGCTCATGAATTTCCTTCTTCATCTGAGTCAACTGGGAAAGGAGCAAATGTTCATCTTCAACAGTCTTAAATCTCCTCTCGAAAGCTTGAATCAAAGTTACCCATGAAGTAATTGATCCGGCTGGTAGCTGTCCAAACCATTCAGCTGCGGCTTCAGTGAGTGTTTCAACAAAAAGATGGACAGAAACATCTTCATGTTGAATTGCAAGAACACTGCTTGCTGTAAAGAATGCACTTATATGCTGATCAGTAGTGACTTTTTCGTCACCAGAAAACTTGGGAAGAATTTTTAGAGAACCAATGGGCATGTCATGTAATTGGTTCCCTAAATCTAGAGGATCAATAGCAGCTCCCCATGGGACTGGTGGTTGCGGTGCTTGATGTGCCATAGTCAGAAGAATGATATTCAAGGGCTACAAATTTATAGCTAAAGGTACAAGAGTACCTGGCAGAATCAAAGCTTGAAATGCCGCAGGAGAAACTGTAGCCTTAGTTGGTGAAGAAGACCTACTAACAAACTTGACCTTTTTCTTCTTCTTAGGAGTAACTAGCTTAAAATCTAACTTCCGGAGGGCTTCAAAATCTTCGTCTACCAAACCCTTTTGTCTATCAACCTGGGTGTACGGTTTATCAACCAGCTTAGTGGTTATTATTTATTTGCTCCTAAATGTGACCAAGATTCTACCTATTTCTTCTTGGAATGGCCACTATTCTTTCAACAACTACAACATTCTGACTAATAGGGGCTCTTTGCAAGATTTCTCCAAACTCTTCTTCTACTTCGAGAACTTGATTCACTTGATGATATTGTTGTGCACTTTGTCTACACCTCCAAGCTAGAGTGTTCAAGTTTGAGATGATATCTTCTTGGGTGTCTTGAAAGTCGAGGTTCGGTTGGAGAACAGGAAAAATGTTCTCATGCGGAAGCACCATTGTGCTTCATTATAGGCAACTATCAATCTTTCTTGTTCAGTCTCCCCAGTAGAGTCGCCAAAAATTTGTTGGTAAACAGATTTGTCACAGTAGAATATGCCCAATGGAGTGTGTGGCAAACCGTTCACAACAGTTGGATAGGCCCTTGATATCCGACCTTCCTTTGTGTTTAGAGGGGTAGCTCCCTCGTAAGATGAAATTTTGGATTTTTCAATAAAGATAAGAAGAACTTAGAAAATAGGAAGGAAGACCATTGATAGCGAATGCACCACACGCCTTCAACGTTTTCATAAAAATGATGTAACTATTAATGAAAGCAATCAAGGACTACGCTTGAGAACTTTCACCAACACAATGCTAATTCGACCATTCATGAATACTCACACCATACCATGAAAATACTCATAAATGAATCAACACCTCAACAATTCAGACTCTTTAGAAAGAGAACGCCCAAATGTACTTCCTTTATTTCTTTGCACCAAGAAAGTAAGAAATTACTGATTACAAAAACAACAATTGTACACAGTTTTCAAAAATTGCTTTGTTATCAGAGCATAAGTGTTCCCTATATCCAAGTCCAAAAAGTCCCTTACTACATTGATTTTCAAGAATTTATAGCCAATCTAGAATAACCAACTTTTCGGGTTCATAACTACCCAAAAAGTTAGAGTTTGGACTACTTGAAGACAGTTCATAACCAACTCTAACCCTCAAAGCTTAACTACAGTTAGAAAAACCCAAACTAGAGTTAATTCTAAAGTTGATCTTTTTACAAAATACATCAATAAAATTTAAGACAACTTTAGACAAAAATACTTCTAACTTTTAACTATGCCCACTGATATTCCCTGAACTCGTCCTTTGATCTGCAGGTGTTGTCAGCAACTGAGTTAAGTTTGTCTTGTACGTTCTGAATGATTTGATGACTTGAGCCAAATTTTTGTTCTTAATGATGATTAAACTCTGCATCTTCAGCTTACATAGCTCATGTCTCTTTCTAATTTCATCCAATTCTATGACACAACCTGGCAAGTTTTGAGTACAAGAGTTCAATGCTACTGAGAGACTGCTCAATCTCTTCATAACATTAGCATTTGAACTTTGTTTACTACCAAGTTCGGTGCTGATTTTTGTCTCTATGCATTCCAAAATGGAAGATATCTCTAGATTTTGAGTGTGTTCACTAATAGGAATACCTTCTATGATCATCGGTATATCCCCCAAGGCCTTCTTTTTTCAGTAACTTGCATGAGTTTAAGAATTTTTCTCCTTCACTCAATTGTCCATTCATACTATCATTCTTCCATCGGATTTTTTTCAGCCATCTATCAATTTGCTCTTCTTCTCCAGTGCTGATTAACTTTAGTGACTTAACTATATTGTTTTCCATGCCTTTAATCTCTACTAAATTGCCATCAATTTCTCTCTAGAATGTTTGTTGTTCCTTGAGAGTTGTCAGTTCTTTTTGAATGCTTTGTTGTATATGATCCACTTTGGTAAATGTACCTTGAACATCTTGAAATAAGCTTGATGCCTGTTCTTTCATGTTTTTTACCCACGCTTTCACCATCTTACCATGAGTTTGGCATTCTCCTATGTTTTGAATGGTTTCTTCATCAAGCATCTTCTTCAGATCTTCTATACTTTCTATGGATGAACTAGGATCTGGAAAGGAGTCACCAACCATCAATCTGATGCATGAAGAAAGAGCTCAGACTTGACACTTGAGTTGATTCTTAACTTGCTTATCTCTCCTTGATTGTTCTATTAGGATAGCAGCTGACACTTGAAAATTGTGTTCTTTCCCTTCATGGGTAGTACGGCCTAGATCTACTTTAGTGATGCTAAAATCATATTCATTTGCCTCATTTATGTCCTTCTCTATGACTAGTTGTGCAATTTCAATAGATAAATTACCTGAAGTAGGGTTCACTGCTAGTCTGGAATCCATTTTAGTCTTCTTTATCTTTATACCTCTGTGCATTAAGTTAGCTACAACATCTAGATTGGGCGCTTCCAATTGAATCATCCTTTTCTTCTTTCTCTCTAAACTTTGTTGTAACCAAGATGTTGAAATACTAGCAGATGGGCTGATTACTGAAGGAACCTGTAAGACTATAGATGATAAGTTCAAGTTATGCACATTTTCTACAACTGGCTCCTCTCGGATTACTTTTGTGCTTTCGGGAGACAATGAGCGTGCAGGAGATGCTATGGATTGAATCATCTCATCTACAAATGATGGTAAATTATTCATCTCAAAAGCTTCATCAATCATTTGTTGAATTGGCTTTAAGGTCTTCTCCTTGGGTTTTGATCTCTTCTTCCTGGTGATCACGTTGAGTTCACATGCTAAAACTAGATCAACTTGTTTGTCTGGATCTTCACCATCATCTCCCCCTTGTGTGCTATGTAAAGAACCCAAGGATGTAGGAATAGAAGACGGAATGGTTGAAACTGATGTTCCTTCTTGAGAAATATTATTATTATTTACACTACTTCTTCCTGTTGATTTAGTAGTAGTGACTTCTTTGACTTTATTCTTTGACCAAGTTTCAATTCGTTGAATCACAAAGAAAGTCCTTTCCTTGAGGTCTTTCAGTTCTAGCAACGACCAATTAATATATAACAATTCTAGTAATTGTATCCGCTCAAAGAAGTAAGGATCAATCAAGTTTGACCCATCCTCTATTATGCCTGTCACATCCCATCCCATTTTGTAATCAATGATTTGTCATACTGTAAATCTCATCCAGTCCCTTTTTCTAACTTCGAAATCATTCTCACAATTCGCCCAATAATCTTCCATTGTAGGGAAATGAAGATAGCTGGGCCCAAGTGCCAAGTTATTTTTAACGTATCCACTGCCATCAAAAGGAAAGTGACTGTAGAAAGAGTGTAAAGTTATGTTCACCATGGATCTCTCGATATTTTGAGCATCCGAAGAAGATAAACAACTGTAATGTCCAATGCCAATTGGGAAAGGGATTGATTTTTTGTTCCTGCACTTTTTGTTTACTTGACCAATTTGTCTGCAAACTTCTAAAAGTACCAACCTATCATCTACAAAGCGAGGTAACATGAGAGGACAATCTTGAAAACCTCTTGTACGGATGTAAGTGAATCAGGGGTATTGTATGAAGAAGCTACCATAAATACTAATGAGACTAGCTGCTTCAGGAGAAATTCGAAGTCCTATATCTCCTTGTAGCTCCCTAGCAGTGAGCATAGAAAAAGCATCATTCACCCTGCGGAAGTGTGCATTGCTTTGTTTTAATTGCAACTGGGGGTAATAGTTATAAATTTGAGTGATTAAGCTATACTCCCCATAAGGATTTAGACAGGGCCATGACTTCATACTTGCAATTGTGTACATTAGATATGAGGACATGTAAAATCCTTGATTTGAATTGAATCCTGTCAACTGGTGGTGGAGGGCATCGCTAATCATCTCTCCCCAATCTATAAATTGTTTTCTAGTGGTGATGGTATTAATATACAAAAACATCCAATCCTGAAAATCTTCAACCGTCTGATTTCCCACCACTCTATTGAGAAGAACTATCATATCAGAGATGTCTTCATTAAAGATATTCCTGCGTAACATTCTTGGCAACTGCGATTGTCCTCGTCTGGGTTGATCAAGCCAACTTCTAGCAATGACATTGAGACATGTTTTCTTGTTCTAATGGAAATAACCTTGGGCACATTCTTTAGAAATTTCTATGAATTCCTCTCTTACTGGGAATCTAAACGTGATGGATATAGATACTGGGTCCAACCTTGCAACGACATTACCTCCTGCAGTCTTGATGTCTCTGGAATTTCGATCATATGCCTTGATACATTCTAAAACCAATTCCACACATTGAACTACAAGCAGATGTCCTCCTGCATGGGCTAGGCCACTTTCCAACGTTCGATGTGCCAGGGGTGATTTATCTTCTTTGCTCATCAGTTTCCAGAAGTCTGCAACTTCTAAATGCCCCATCTTTGTGTTAGATATTTTGGGAAGCGTGCTTTTTAGTATCGCAGGGGGCTCTTTACCTTGAAATTTATACCTCATATTATCACCTATCAAGGGCTATCTTGGCGATAATGCGGAGTCAATAATCAATTGGTTTTGTATCAAACTTGGTGTGGTATTTTCTTCAGGCAATCATAAAATTTCATCAAAATCTTTACTTCACTTGAGAATCCAACTTTTAGATGCAGCAGAGGCATTTCGTCAAACAATATGAGCACACCTTTGACTTGGCATTTTGTCGAATAGTTTACATGCATTTATATTTCCATTGGACTTTTGCCAGCTATAGACTATTTCAGATTTTCCTGCTATGCATTTCCATCTGACCTCTCCATCTATTATACTCAGATAGATGCTTGTATTGCCAAAAATATGCCTTCATCATTACCTTGAGATGAAAACACTTTTAACATTGAAAAGGTTTCATAGGTTTCTGCTCCTAATTATAAACCATCACCTGCTATGTTCAAGCACAAATTTATAAGGAAAAGTGATGATCAATCATAGAGGCTACTTTCAATGTTGCATCAGCAGTGAAGACGATAATGAAGACCATCAATCTCAGTGTTGTGGATTCCAATCAAACTACTCATATCTATGAGGTGGTATTCTTCTTTCATGTTTCCTCTACTAATTAGATTAAGATTATATATCGTAAAAATGCCTTTAGTCAAGCTCCAGATTCCATGAGATCATATTTGCTTGACCAACCTTTTTATACAATATATCTAAGCACTCTACATAATCACCCCCACCAACTATTCTATTTTGATCGAATTCATTTTGTGAATGCCTCAATCATTACGTCTCTCAGATTGGATCATTAGAGGAGTTCTGTCGAACATATAGCAAGCTTCCTCAATTTTTACATCCTGCATACACATAGAGTAGATACCGCAGATAATGGTTGATTGGCAACTATGACTGTGAAGTGGGTTCTTACAACAACCGCTTACAATTGATTGAAATTTGGCAAAGAACTTTCAAAAAATCCATCTTGTGTGCACTGTGCAATCATTTAATTCACCTACCCTCTCTATGCTTTGTTAGGGGTGGTTTTTCTAAATAGATCATGATTCTTGATCTGCATGGGATGGTTGAGCAATGTATACATCAAACAACGCACTCATTTTCATTCACAGTCTTTCCACGCTTCTCCCCTTGTCATTTCTTTCAAGTAACTCACATCCCTGATTGAATATTCAGCTGCGGTACATAATGTTTGAATGAGACTGTGTGTCTATATTCTATATGGTATTAATCCAAACTATTCGCATACCTGATCATTTTTAGCAAAACCATAGCTTTTGACTTTAGTTGGGCAGTTAATCAACACATATTCCAAATAGTGCACCATTATCATTTAAGTTCTCCAGCACATTTCTCGTGTTATCATCTCTTCAAACAACTCACTTGCTAGTATATATAATTGACTGCAGATCTAGACTTAAATGGATGGCTGGGTAACATATATTTGAAATAATATGGCACCTTTGAAACCATAGTTCATGTTGCTCTAAATTGGGCTTTCTTTTCTCACTGTCACCTTTAAATTCATTCTAGTTGACCTGTGAAGTTTATATCCAACCAGTAGTTATTTTCAAATTGAAGTTTGGATTGGGAGGTTCGGGTTAGAATTAGGTTAAAAAGTTGGAGTACGGGGAGAGAGAGTATGGCAAGTACGTGGAGAGAGAAAAATTGAGTGGGAAAACTCAAACCCAAACTCAAACCATGTACTTCTCTCTAAAAGGTTTGAGTACGTGGAGAGAGAAAAGTAGGTGGAGAGAGAAAGGTTGGAAGAGAGAGTGAAAATCAAAACCCGTACTTCTCTCTAAAGGTTGAAGTATGTGGAGAGAGAGGATTGTGAAAAAGGAAATGAAACTCTAACTCAAACCCCATACTTCTCTCTACAAGTTTTAGTACGTGGAGAGAGAAAAGTACGGGGAGAGAGAAAGTTTGATTTTTCAATAGGACTAATCTCTCTCTTACTGATTAATTAATATAATTAAAACTCTCTGTATAATATTTGGATAACAACAAGTTATAAAATGGTAATGAAATTCTAAAGTCAAAATTTCTTTGTCAATATTAGTTTGACATTTTATAAGTTGTAATAGTGTGTTGTCAAATTTTGAAATTAGACGTACATTTAAATATGTGATTTAAAAAATATATTAAATATAAGAATATAAATATTCTACAATTATTGATTGTTAAACCACCTTAATATTATACATTTCAATAATAATCATAATAACTATCAATTTTAAAATTTACCTCATTGTATTTATAATGTTCCACTACTAGAATGAGAAGTTGGAGATCCTATAGAAGCCTAGAAAAACACAAAAAATGAGTTGGAATGTTCGTGATACATTCTATGGATATTCCTCAACAATACCATGTTTATAATTAAGAATAATTATCTTTGGCAAAAATTCGAAGCAGAGCGAGAAATAAAGGACCAAAAGAATAGAACCTTAAAAATAAAATAAAATAGAATAAAAAAATCAAAAATCAAAAGCACAACAACATTACAACATATGATAGATGTACCAATATAGCTATCCTTAACATAGTAGGTCCCTAGATTTTTGTAGAATGTATTAATCTGTTGATGTTACATTTCCTTCTATTACTTTAAAGTTAGCAGGAGTAGCTTTGCATTTCAAATGTCTCCACAGCTAATGTAATTAGCATTGTTTAATTGGATGGTGATTACAACTCTTTCATTCCTTTAGAGTACCAGTAAAGTCTCCAAACAACGAAAATAACCAGGAGCTAGTGGAAGGTAAAGTAAGTTGTACACACATTCAGTCTGATGTCATTTGCAGGCACAGAGCACATCTGTATGCAAAGACCAGTCAGTGGTCACAGACTTCTGTCGTAGCAGCAGAGTTTATCGTGTAGGGATTTGGAACTTCTAGTTGAGAGCGACCGTCTTGAATAGTTCATTCAATACATGATTCCTATATTAATCAATTTATCTACCATGTTAGAAAATTTAAATTTTATTTTTATTAAAAATATTTATATTGACAATAATGTTGAGCTAGATTCATATAAGATTTACTTGGAAAAATATGGTGAAATTGTATTCACGAAATATTCATATAAGATTTATTTGGAAAAATATTATGAAATTGTATTCACAAAGATGTCTGAATCCTTTGAAAAAATGAAAAGTGAAATTATCCTAACTATTTACATTTTTTATTAGACTAAAGATTTAAATAATTGATAAACTTAATTTAGAGACATAATAACATCAAAATGAAGAGAGAGTGTATAGACACTAAAATCTAATTTATGCTTATCTATGTCTATTAAATTTATTAACATTGTAACTAGATTTTACTTTTTAAAAAATGGATATCAAGAGAATTTGTAATTTGAATATATTTATGCTTTAGTTGCCATAATATCATTTTTACTAAAATTTTAGATTGATACAATATTCTCCACCACAATAGGATTCTATTTGGTGTTTTCTATATCATCCTCTTTAATGATATGGATCAACTACTACTTATGAAAGACATGGGACCCTAATGAAATTGATGGTATGTTTGTGGACAAATTTAGTATATTCTATTATGCTAATAAAAATAAAGTGTGGCCCGTTTAGACTTCAAGACATGACGTTACAAAAAACAAGATTATGTTAACTTATATATATATATATATATATATATATATATATATATATAGTCATAATCATAATCGAATTTACTAAATTTTAAAGTGAAAGATTCTTCTTTTTCAACAACATTAATTAAAATATTTTTAAAAACTATTTTAACAAGTATTTTAATACTATTAGTAATTTTATGGTTTTTGTCATCTCTAAATTTTAATTTTTTTATTTTTAATTCACATCATTCCATATCTTGTTCCTCTTTATGGAACAATAAGGATAAGAATAATTTGAAAGTAAAACTAATAAATTTAAACAACCTAAAAAGGAATTTTATTTTGATTGCTAAAATATGTTATTTTATTACATAAATAAATAATATTTTGTCATTTTAGATTTTATTTTCAAGAACAGATAAAGGAGTTTATTTGAACTAATACTAAATAAAAATAAGATGAAAGGGTTAGTGGTGCATGTTCAAGTTTTCATTTTTTACTTTTAAATGGATGAATGTTATGTATTTAGTTAGACTAACATTGATATTTTGCATTATATAGATGTTTTATTAATAATAAGACCATGCATGTTGATGTCCTATCCTTGTATCGATATATTATACTAACATAGGCATATCCTTAATAGTAGTAAAAGGAGAATAATAGGATGTCCTATCCTTGTATCAATATATTATACTAACATAGGCATATCCTTAATAGTAGTAAAAGGAGAATAATAGGAGTGTATAATATATTTAGATGTTTACCTCGTTCAAATCTATATGCATGCTCCAATGAATGTAGTTGAAAGAGTTTTAAATTTTGTAGGCCTAAGAAGTCATGGCTATGTAGGTAGGTGTACAAATGAAGAATGCATTGGGTGTCTATAAATTGTAAGTGTGTTGAAAGAAGTCAAATATGCTAGATGGGTGTATGAAGAATGCTAAATGCATACCATTTCAAAATAATTTTCTTAAAATAAACATGTTTAAGATCAACATGATAGGTTTTTAGAAGGAACGATAAGATTGATATTTGGGACACCAAAGAGAGGCATATTATCCAAGTGGACACTATTGAGTCATGCTTTTGTCCTTAGTGACCAGTGAGAAGGTGCAAAATAAGGGTGGAATATATGTGTTATGCAATAGGTTATGTTTAGGTGAGATGAGACATTTTTAAATGATTTGGACTCAAAGGGGGTCAAATTGGTTCAAGCTATGTTCAGTGTAAGTTGAAATAAAATAACTTGTACAAAAAATACCCAAAGGAACATTAAAATATATTTAGAATTAGTATAAAATGTTTAACAATATCCAAGCCAGTTTGAGTGGACATCCTCCAAAAGTCTTCAACAAGAACAAAAAGTTGCAATTTGATGATCATTTAACTAACATTTCCTCCTATACATATAGTACTTATACCATGGAAACTATTGAGTCTCAACATTGCTACTCGCATTCTGAAGGAATCAGTCCACTTCAAGGCTAAATAAATGTCACATTGAAGGGAGATTGATGAAGTCATCAATATAACATAAGTGATTTAAGGCCAATTATTGAGATTAGATAATCTCTTGTTCACTTTAAGCTTAACTATACATAAGCTTAACTATACATAAATCCAGTGTTCCTGGGGGTCCTTTAACATGATTGATCACAAGTAAAGATAAATAAATAAATAAATAATTTAGTAATATGGCCCCAAAGATAATTGAAGACTAACAACCTGCTCATAAAACCTATTTTAAGATAAGAAAGTAATTGTTTCTTAGATGTAAGATGTATGTATGAAAAAACATGTTTACTTAGGATAAGAAATCTTGTAGCTCAATATATTTGTTTCCTTGAAAGAATAATTGAATCACAAGGTTCATATGAACTACTAACCTACTCTTAAACTACTAATTGTGTAAGATATGTTTAATTTCAAGTGTATGGAATTGATCAAAAACTTCCAAGACCAATGCATTATCTAGTGGTTTGGTAGTTTACTAAGAAAAATAAAACATGAAAATCACAACAAAATATGAGCTATACACATACATATATTGAAAATATAACAAACAATCAAACATACTTATCATTCCCACTCCAAACTCCAAATATCTAGATATACAATGAAGGTAATATTACAAATAACTTACCTTACAATAACTTAAAATGTTATGATAATTATTGAATATTTATTACAATTATAATAGAAAATTCAACAAGGGTAAATGCTATGAGTATGCTATAATGCATGCCACAATTTATCACGTAGAATTTCCCTTGGAGATCTATAATTGACCAATGAGATCTTTGGTTTTAGACATCAAATAGAAATTTGACATATATTGATTTACATAATATGCTTCTCTTAAGGTGAAAGAATTGCAAGAATTGTAATCAACATAGTACTTGGCACTTGCAACCACATAAGAAGGTAGAAATGACTATTATTTTCTATAGAAAAAAAATTATATAGTATTTTTCTTGGTCACTTGATTGCCTACATAATTTTGACTAAGAATGTGACATGTAAAAAAAGCAAGATCTAATGAAATACTTCAAATGGGTGGTTTGGAATAAGCATCAGGAGCATAAGAACTGGAACTCAATCATTGCATTAATGATCACATGGTCACTTCACTTTTTATTATTGAAATTGCATATGAATATATACCCTTCTGATAAACATATATGGTGTGTAGTTGTGAAAATTCTCATGGGGTAAATGTAGGGTTCAAATCTAATCATTATTGGTGTTAAGGACAAGATATGCACGATTTCATTATTAGACTAGATGTAATTTAGACATGTAAGTTGAGACAAAGATAATTTTTAATTAGTTTAAAATACCAATTTATCATCTTATTGTATAAGGCTAAAGGTGAAGATTATATTATTTTTATATTAAAAAAAAATTAAAATATGTTTTAGTGGGTTGTCCAAAATATATTTTCCTAATAAAATTTGTGTTTATACTTATGAAAGAAATATTAAAATAGGGAATGGAAAATAAAAAATATTCACCTGGATTATATAAACTAACTAAAAAGGACTTGGAGTTGGACTCCATTTTAATGTGGTCAACATTCATCTCCTTCAACAAAAAGGTAGAATGTGAAACATATTGTTTCTTAATCAAGAAATTCAAAAATGAATTTTGATGGGGCATGTCTTGACAACCCAAGTAAATGTGAGATTAGATGTACAATCAAATACATCTATGGTAAGATTGTGGTGGCAAGGATAGTGAGTATTTTGGATCACGTAAACAATTTAATTCAAGCCCAAGTAATAAGTTTTTTCATTAGCATGTATTAATTATGTAACCTCGACATGAAAGAGATTCAAAAGCAATTCTTAACATTTAATGTTCAAAGACTCATCTGGGTTAGAAGGTAATCAATAGACTTTTTCTAGTGAGATCTTCTTTACAACCTACCTTTCTCTTATATTGTAACTACACTAACATTGTCAACTACATGCACAATTGATCATATATAAGTACATGTGAAATACGTTACTAAGCTTTTGATTTGCATATATTAATTATTGTACAAAATATTAATTTCACATTACTAATCTTTTAGCTTGCATATATGTATCAGAAGGTAATCAATAGACTTTTTCTAGTGAGATCTTTACAATTTACCTCTTTCTTATATTGCAATTGCACTAACATTGTCAACTAGTTGATCATATATAAGTACATGTGAAATACTTTACTAAGCTTTTAATTTGCATATATTAATTATTGTACGAAATATTAATTTCACATTACTAATCTTTTAGCTTGCATATATTGATCATTGTAAAGAAACTAATCACAAATTAGACATGTGATTGATGGACACACAACTTCTTTATTTAATTTATCTTTAAACTAACCATTAAGTTTATTTCCTTGCAGATTATACCATAGACAATTTAATATAGTAAGATTTAAAATAATTTTTTAATAATATAGATTTCCACAACTTATAATGAATAATGCAATTATTTCTAATTTAAGATTGTGAAGAGTTATTTTTTCTATTAATATTTGTTCTCACACTTAATAATCTATCATCAAAATGATAATAGAAAATAATAGACCAGGAAATATAATCCAAAATGATGAAAAAAATATCTCTAAACAATTTTAGTTGAGGCCAAAATACAATATTGTCTTTTATGAGGGAGATCCTGTTTTGGCATTGTGCAAGAGGAGGACTTCTCGTCACCTATCAAATCCATGGCAATGAGATAATGTGGTGATATATTTTAAACGTCATTCTCAGCTCTGCAAATTATCAAGTAAACTATTGTGCACCATGTCTCTCAATTCTGACTAAATCCGTGGAATGAATTCATAAAGAAAATATGATAAAATCAGTTTTGGGTGGCTTGAATGAGATCCCGTGTAGTTAAATCAGTCGGCCTTGTTGGATTCCATCTGAAGTCTGGAATGGACTATAGATACCCTTTTGTGATGAATAGTAGAGGATTCCTTCTACACCATTTTATCCTCTCACTATGCTTTCCTAACGTGTACAACTTTTTTCTTTCATCTAGTATTGTGCTCTACATTTTAATATGATTGTGATTCCTATTGTATCTATGTGTTCTATCCTTCAATTTTCATAAGTGGCTTTGTTTTTTTAGATGGTCTTTCTTGGGTAAAAATATTCTCCTCTAAGGTTCTTGTGAAATTTGTTTGTCTTTGTAAAATTTATTTGTCTTTTTACTATTGATCTTATTAGTAATTTGTTTTTTTTCCTTTTAAAAATGATATTGGAGAATCTAATGTAAATATAGTAGAATTGAATTGTTTTGAAATTAGGGGAAGTGCGTCAATATTTGCTTTATCTTAATTTTGTGTGATCGTAGAGATGAAACTATATGTTTGATTTTGATTTTTTTTAAATGTTGTTTGTGTATGTGAATTGATACCTTCAAAAGAATGGTTTCAACTTTTACGCATTCACACATCTCTTCGTAGAGATCATATAACATCAAAGGGTCAAAATGTGACCATTTTAAACTATTGTCGAAATCACGAGACCCCTCATTTACAAATAATGAGACATAAACTAATCGAAAAAATATTACCTCCCCATTTAAAAAATTATAATAACACTTCAATATAATATGTACCCAATGAGGGCCCGCTCACATCATAAAAGAACATACGATGCCATACAATATGTTAATTAGAGATTGGAATCATGTTTTCGAATAGGTAATTATTGTTGACATTTTATAGAGTTTAAGAGCTACTACACATTTTATTTACAACTAATGTCAATATGTAAATGGTCGTCTTACTAATTCCAAGTAAATAAATCAAGCATCAAATTAACCAGGTCAGAAAATTAACTATAATTATCTAAACATTGGTGAATAAATTAAGAACACGTAACTAATACTAGTTGTGGATATTAAATTTAGGCATACCAGTTTAACTCTCAAGTGGCTAGCCTTCCTTAATGGATTTGTTCTATTAATTATCCATAGGCTCAAGTAGTGATGCTCCCTTCACAACTTTTTAAAAGGAAATAGAGTATGTATTGCTTGATTTTTTTAAAGGAAATAGAGTATGTATTGCTTGATTTTATTGAAAAAAAAGCTAATATAATATGTATACATCTACAAAATATTTGGAAAGGAGCTATAATGAATATGCATCTTGTAGAGGAAGAATTAGACTATGAGAATTTATGTTTAAATCCTAAATTCTTATACATATATATGCAATATTATTTAAATTTAGATATAGATACCAATGACTACATTAATTCATTTATTTAAATGCAAACTAGTAAATTAGAAGCAATACTTAAATGACATTATTTATAAAAATTGGGTGATAGGTTAGAATTTATCATAATATCAAAGCCATTAGTGCAAATGACAACATCAATAAATAACCTAGATGTTAATGACTTAAGTGACATTTGATCTAATATTTAATAGAATAATATAATTAAAATCATATATCAAACAAAGGACATTATTTTACCCTTCAAAGTAATGGATTAATAACATAAAAATACAATCTTGTTACTCTAAAAGGAATAATAGGATTCTTGTATGTTTCATCTCAAGTGTTTAAAATTAATTGTAGATTTTGTGAAACAAACATATATTTATTTCATCTACAAACATTTGAAAGTGTAATTTTGTGTTCAAAATCTATCTCACTTTCGTGGTGGGTTATTGAGATGTTGTAAATTTTGATTAAATTTTAAGGTGCAATCTTTTTCATTTTGTGATAAAAATATATAATTTATCAACTCATGGTATTAATTAGAATAAAATTGAATTATTAGTATGCAAGATCATAATTAGTTAGTATGTTATGTAGTATTTCTCCCTATTGTGTCATGGAAAATATAAGTGATGGATTGGACATTTACTTAACATTTATCATTCACGAGTTTTATCTTTCAATGTAGGATAAACTAATTAGATAAATTCCTTTTACGGAGGATTGCATAGTAAGATCATTAATTGAAACATTATATTGTATGATGATTCAAATGATTGTATTTTCCTTTTCATGTTATTAATAAATCTAAATATAGAGACTTGGAAACATAAAAAATTGATGAAAGGTGTTCCCCTTAATACCACAAACATATAGAGAAACAACAAATGTTTACGAGAATAAATAATGGCTTCTTATTATCTCCATAAGTGTGGAATTACATAATTCAGAAATTTTGCAAACCCACACGGGCACCTTCCTTCCAATTTTCATCAAGACAAATTTGTAAACCAATTTCCACCATCTGGGAAGGTTCTAGACACTTAGCCCTAACATTGAGGCTGACCAACCTCAAATTATATTTTGTATTACACTTTATAACATATAATCAACCTTAAAAAAATTATAAATTACATTTTCAGATGGCTCAACTTTGGGCAACCACAACTTACAAATTGTTGACTCAATTGGATATTAAGGTTTAAGTTTTAAGGTTTTAAGGTTTAAGTTTTGAGATAACTGATTGACAAATGGATGTCTAACTTGCATCGTTGGGTGCCTATCTCATATGGATAATGGATGCTTGAGTATACAAATGAATGAACACTTAATAACTGAAAGGAATAATAAGAAAAGAAAATGAATTCAATATTTTATGGCCTAGAATGAAAGGATTATTACATGCCCTGGGGTCTCAATTGAGCATCAAAATTCCAAAGATTATAGAACTCAATACAAATTGTATAATAGGGTACTTGCTTTCCTTCTCTTACTGAATGCACAAATGACAATATGATAACATAATGTTTTGGGGAATAAATGGCTGAATTTGAGCATATAGGGGAAGTGTACCAATAGTCGTTATAGCTCACTTTGTACATCTATAGAGCCTAAACTATATATCAGATTTTGACAAATTTCTTTAGTTTTCTTTACATGCAACATGGCTACCTAAAAAAAATAAATTGGTTTTTGGGTATAAACGAAGCTCCCTAAAGAGTCCGTTAAGTGTCAAAGAGTTAAAAAGTAGTTATTTCAAGGTCTTAGAAGATGCCTACTTGGAGGTGCTCCAATAATTGTACATTCAAAATCACTAATACTTATAGACAAATGTCATAATAGTTCTACAAAAAGGTCCAAATAATGGTGAACATATAGACTAATTATAAACTATAAAAACTAAATAATGTACTTTTATTTATCATTTTTTCTAACTAAAGTTGAGGTCTGTTAACTCTTCTCCTATCCGTATGATTCAAAGATTGCATGAAACCCATAGAAGTTTGCCAAGTAGTGGTGCACACGCATCTTTGATTCTGTAGTGTGGCTTAGGCAGGCATGACTTTCAGTACACTTCAAACGAGTCTTCCAATAAACGGCATAAGTAAGCACTTGTCAGCAGCTGGACTTTGAAACAAAACAAAATTCAAGGCCTCCAGAAGAACGGGACAGGTGTTATTGAATCACTCCCTCATATTTTTGGTTTCCGTTGTAAAATTCTGATTCTTCTTCTTGCTGGGGAGCGTCCAGATTTCATTGAGCGAACTGAGATATTTTCGGAGAAGATTTGGGTACCTCGTATTGTTTTTTATTTTCTTGTGATTTCGTGTGAATGTGTAGCGGTGTCTAGAAACTAAGGATTTTCTTGCTTCTCCTGAATTTAAGTCCATCTGCCATCGTACTTGGTCATCAAGATTCAATCTTGGTTCGGTGGGAGTCGGAAGTTAAAAAGAATAATTTGTTGGATTTAGTCTTCGTTCTACCAAATTGGGTTTTGTCTGCAGGGAAAGATGCTCGTTTATAGGCATTAATTAATAATTTACGCATCGTGCCAAGTTTCAAATTCCAGATATTCTTCATCGCATGAAGACGCGCAGTTTTCAGAAGATCAAATGTCAGGATTCAGGAGCTTTCGTTGTTGAAATTTAACGTTGCCAGTCATATGTCGACATTAATTAAATAAATAAAGCTTTGTGAACCTGTTTTGGAAGAAAACGGAGTATAAAATAAAGAAATCTAGTATTATAATTAAAGTCTTAAATCAATTGAATTTAAAAAACTAAAATAATATTAAAAGAAAATTGTTTCATTGTCTTTGTCTTTATTTTGCAAAAAGAGGGGTAAAAATTTATTAAGACAGAAAGGAATACAACAAGGAGAGTTCAACAAGGAGCTCAATCCTGAGCAACAAGATCATCAAATTCTTGCACCATCTCAAAGGACAGTTGCCTCCTATCCCTAATATTCCAACTCGGATCATGACTAGATGCCCATTTGGCTAAACAATCAGCAGTTCTATTCCATTCACAAGGAATATACGTGAACCTAATGAACTGAAAAGAGTAAGAGAAGAAAAGAATCTACTTAACAACAGTGGCCAGCTACCAACTAACATCCTCAAGCTCTTGCGAAGAAAGCATGTTCACCACCACCTGGGAATCGGACTCACAGATAATCTTACTCCATCCCCGCAAGCAACATTGTTCCACAACATATAAAATAGCCTGAGCTTCCATGAGATTGTTAGTATAATCACCCTTATGAACTGAGAAGAAAAATTTAACATCCCCAGAACTACAACGAGCCACTCGGCCAATACCAGCCGGACTAGGATTCCCACGGGAAGAACCATAAGTGTTAATTTTCAGAACTCCACAGGGAGGAGGAGTCCAATGCCCATCCCGGTTAACCCGACCCTTCCTCTGATGGTGAAGCTACCTGAACATAGAAGGAAACCTATGAGCTGCAGCCCCATCCTGCAGATGAAAATTGAGGCGATTATAGATAGCAAGATCAACCGGATCCATACCCCCATCAAGCTCACACTTCACAAGAATAGTTTCCTGAAGAGAATGTGATATTTTCCACCAAAGATGCAAAACACCAAGCCGAACATCTTGGAATATGCGACGATTCCTCTCCAACCAGATATGCCAAAGCATGAAAGATGGGCCAGCAATCCAAGCAGCATGGAGAAAAGAAGACTTGGAGGGAGCAGTACCCAAGCGGGCCCAGAACTCAGGCAAAGAGGAAGCATGCCGACAAGAGCAACCCCAAGCACTCCACCAAAGGTGCCATATCTGAGTAGAATAGGAGCAATGGAAGAACAGATGGGAGACAGACTCCTCTCCATTACCACACAAAACACAATAAGAGGGGCCCTGAAATCCACGTTTACAAAGATTATCCCAGGTAAGACAACGGTTGTGAGCCACTAGCCACATGAAAAAATTGCACTTGGACCAAGAAACTTTATTTCAAACTTGCTTCCACCAAGGGACCTCGGCATCCCCAAATAATTGTCTAGTTATCTCCTGATACCCAGCAGAGACATGATATTTACCAGACAAGGTACCGCCCCAAGCCAAAACATCTGAACCAAGCAAAGAAGAACACTCTCTAGAGGCCAGAATTTGAGAAAGCTCCTGACGATCCATGTCTATACCTCCAGGAGGCCAATCAGAAGAATGCTTCCATCTGTAACCAACAACAGGTCCCAATTGATAAGGAGTCTTGTAATGAGCCACTTTATCCCATCCAGCGGCAAGAAAAGAGTCACAAAGAGGCTGAAGATGAGGGTATATGGATAAAATGGAAGGGAATCCATCCCAAGCATTAGACCAAAACAAAGCCTGAGAACCTCCTTTACATATCCAAAACAAACCCCTCTTTACCAACATCGCACCTGTCTTCAAAGTATGCCAAACCATTGAGCCACGACCTTCAAGAGGAAGTGCAAAAACAGAGCAAGGATCAGCACCATGAAAATATTTATGAGTGATAATACGAGCCCAAAGTTGATGTTGTCCAGAGCACCATTGCCAATAAAGTTTAGCAGCCAAAGCTTGACTACTCAATAGAGCAGATCGAAGACCAAGACCACCCTCCTTTTTAGGCCTACAAACAGTTGCCCAATTAACCAAGCTCCATTTAGTACTACGCAAATTACCACTCCAAAGGAATTGTCGAGAAAGAGCATCAAACTCCTTGAGAAAGTAAATAGGTGCAGCGTGAACCATGCTTCGATAAGTAGGAAGAGCTTGGATAACAACTTGAAGAAGAGTAACCCGGGCAGCAGTAGAAAGCCATCTATGAGTCCAATGATTTACCTTATCCTGAAGCTTGGTAATCAAATTTTGCCAGAAGAGATGTGGCTGCCTAGAAACAACAATAGGGATGCCAAGATAAGTCAAAGGAAGTGATCCTATCTGAAACCGTAGGATACCAACAATCCTGTGCTGAATAGAATCAGGAGTGTTAAAAAAGTAAATGGAAGATTTGTGCTCATCATTGTTAGCATCAAGCACCAATCATTTTAGGAAAAATATGACTTAAATTATACAACTTGTGGGAATATCGACTTTATCTACAAAAGTTGTCAACAATATTTCATAATACTTCACTTTGAAACAAGTTCATGGTTTAATTTTATGACGTTGATATTTGATAAAACTTGAAAATGTTGCATATAAGTTTATCAAAGTATTATCTTGATTACAAGTTAAGGGTCTCGTGAAAAGTTGTCATTTCAAAACCTTCAAATGTTTATATTGTCCTTCAATATTGAGAAGGTTAAGATTAATTAAATGTGTTAGCGGACTTGTTTTTTCAATGCATATTTATGAAGGTTTGCATGTTTGAAATTTCAAATTATGGTCAATGGGCCCTAGGTCTAGTGGTGAAGTTGAAAGATTCTAAAGAGCTCATTAGGGATCAAGTCTTGTTGAGTGTAAAGCTCAAATGTTGAAAAGGGATGAGGTCGAGATCGTGCCCCGAATGAATTTGGTGGAATGGATACCCCTTAGTTCTTGACTCTTGGATGAAAAGGTTCAGTCATAAGGCTCGTGCTTTCATATTGAGTATCTAAAATGATTTCATAGAGGACAAAAAATATCAAATTATCAATAGAAAGATGTCTTGATTTGTTAAGCTAGAGATATGGATGTGTCATCTCATAATTGCTACCAGACTACTCAAAACTTATTGTTAATTTTTTCATTAGCAATAAATGCAACTGATCCCTTTCACATTACACTATCTGCTTAAGGATTTCTATCAATTCTTTTTGAAGCTCTCACCAATGGATTATGCTCCTTGCAGTTAGGGGAGAGGGCCCAGTACTTGAATGTGTTCCAATGGTTGATAGGAGTTGTTCATTTGATACCCACACTTAATGATTTAATATCCATATTTATTATCTTAATGCCCAACTTTTTTGGCAATGTTGTACCAATAATTATGACCTTAAAGTTGTTAGTACAACAATAACTACCCATAATTGAATGAAATGTACCCTTAGTTATAAAAAACAACCAATGATGTGATGCCACATCAACTATGCGATTATGAGAACCCTTTTTGCATGACCATTGGTCTCACTTTTTATTTGGGTTGTTTTGGACAACTTGGCAAAAAATATCCTGATGTGGCATCATAATTGATGATGTGGACTTGAAGCCTTAGTTATAAGCAGATGACTTGCCAAGTAAGCTACTGTAAAAAAAAAAGATTTTTTCTTTAAATTTTCACATAGAATTATGATAAGCACGAAGTTTGGGTGCTCAATCACTGAGTCCTCTCCCCTAAAGGGTCTGCTTGGAAATGGCTTCATGAAAGAGTTCATTCGAAGACCATGTGTCAGATGATCTATTGGATTATGCCTTCAAGATGGGATGTCCTCACTGCAAGTCTAGTCTCAAAAAAAATTGGGCGATGAAATTTTATACCCTAAAGAAAAGAGGTTCATATTTCCCTCACAACCGATATCCATCTTCTTGTCGAATGTGATAAACATGCACATAGTTGAAAAATAAAATCTTCTACTAGCAATTTTGAGGCATGAGCACAAAAGTGTAAATCCATTGGTAGATTTTCATCAACATCTTTTGAGGCATAATTTAGCATATTATTTGGTTCGAGATGACGTTCCTTCCACTACCTAACATAGAGCTTATGGGCAACAAATGATTTGTCCCCATTAAATGGTCTTATCAGAGCATTCTCAAAACTTTCTCTTAGGGCCTGTTTGGTTGCTGGAATAGGAATAGAAAATTTGGAATATGTTTTCAATTCTTTGTTTGGTTCGTCAATTGGAACAAGGAATAGGAATACATATTCCTACTTTGCCTCTAAAATGAGCTTATACCCATTCCAAAAAATAGTTGTTATTGGAATAGCTATTCCTATTCCCAATATTGCATCCCTATTCTCCATTCCTATGCCTGCAACCAAACGGGCCCTTTGCGAAAATGAGACTACTAGTTCATAAGGGGAAATTCTTATGGGTGTGGAGCCAATGGAGGAATGATTGAAAGTGAAATTCTTCTTTTTGGTCTTTGTTTTTTGGGCTTATGTGTGATTAGTAAGTAGGAACACTATAGCAAAATAGTGTTCAAAGCAAGTTGATGTTGTTTCAACATTCCAATAGATCGATGCTCATAGTTTTGTAATGGAACGCTGCAATTTAAAGGATTTTGCCACAAGAGCTATGCAAGAGTCATTTTTGACCACAAATACATTGTATGAGCATTTCATGGTTTGATTTTTCTGGCTCTATATGCCCACTCTTAGCAATTCTTGTTTGTGCTTTTGGGCCCTCTACATCATAGCTTTAGGGCATGTTTGGATTGTAGAATTGTAGAATTCATGATTTCTATAAATCTTGAAAATGATTTTTGCAATTTTAGCAAAACCGTTTCGTTCACTTAGAAGATGAGTGGGAATATATTTTTTGAATTTGGTTCTTCAAATTGAAATTGGAGTTAGGTTCTAACATAGAGAAAAAGTCCAGTGTCCTCAAGCTGTTATTGAAATACTCTTCAACTAGTTCAAACAACTCTAGATCCAAGCTGGTTCTAACTAATTGATTAAAGCTAGATCCAGTGTCCTCAAGTTGTTTGAATTAGTCAACACAATTGTTAGTCAGTATAATGTTCTTCAAAAGATCAATGTATTAGTGTGTTCATTTCATATTTCTGAGGAAGTTATCTCTGTGGTTATGAGCCTTGCTATGAAGGGGAGGAAGTGGCAGAAGGTGACTAGGGTTGTTGATGAGGCGAGCCTAAATCATTTTTTTGGAAGGCGAAGAACCCATTCATCATAGGGCAGGGTTTATGAGGGAAAAGCTCCTGGAGCCTTGGAATGAAGTCTGTGTGGTGCTGATGAAGTATTTAATGCTTGAAGGAAGGTATGGTGTCTGCTATTATTATCATTTTCCTCTTCTGAATCATTTATGTCACTATGATCACATTGCTATCCAGTTTTTTTGTTATATGATTTGATAAATACGGTTGCTGATGTTAAGGAGAAAATGAGGAACGAAGTTAATTATACCATTCTTCATCAAGGGCTGATGTTTCATCTTTATCAATTTCACCTTGCTCTGCTACCCCCCAAAATTGTCGAGGTGGATATCCCTGCTCTCCCTAGTCCCCATCCCCACCAAATCCTGCTTAGAATTACTAGATCTAGAGCCCCCACCCCCCAACCTTCTCATAGTGGGTCCCCTATGGAGAGGAAGAAGAAAGGTAAGGAGAAAGAGTTGGAGGACTCTGAGGATGAGGGGAGAAGTGGTCGGAGGAGGTCCGGGAGAATTGCTAAGTCCAATGCAAAAAGGAAGTTGAAGTTTGGGGCCTCACAGGAGGAGGATTCTGATTCAGAGGGGACGACCCACCCTAAGCAAAGAGTTAAACAGAAGACCTTGAACTCTGGTGGGGGGAATATGGAGGGGGAGGAGGTGGAGGTCTCAGACTCCTTAATGTCTAGTTTGGGAGGTGTGACTAGAGGTGGAAAAGAGATGACTCATGTGTCTGATTCCATTGCATTGGGATACATGGACCTCACGCGGGACTAGTTCCCTGACATGGTGGAAAGAGAGCCCTCTCCCATGATAGTGTCCTCACTAATTAAGGTTATAACTAAAGACAATGTTTTCCCTAACCCACCAGTTTTGCAGGAAATTGCTAAGGATCAGGTGGATGATAAGCAGTGTGGTATGTAGGAGACCCCCACAAAGGCCCAAAAACTGTCTGATAAAGAACCGAGGGAGAAAGTCTACGCCCTGAAGGAAAGAGTGATACTTCTAGCCAAGTTCACTATCAAGGTCACTCACACTGTGGCTACCACCTTGCACTTGCTAAAGGACAACTAGGAAGGTGGTCTGACCAATGAGGATTCCATAATGTTATTCAACTTCCTGGCTGAGCACTGGGCTAACATCCTCGTCAACAGGAAGAATGACAAGAAGCCCAATTAGGGTTGTTTCCTCTTTTTTCCTATGTTTATCGTCTATTGATTTATGAACTTTATTAATTTTAAGGCGGTTGTGCCTTTGTTGGAAAACTTTTATAGTTTATGTTGTTACGGTACAAGAAATAGTAGTTTAATGCCTGCTAAAACTCTTATTTTCATCTACTCAATTAATTTTTGTGATTGTAAGCATTAGAGGGTAATTTTGTGTGGTGGTTATCTACTGGGTCTGGACCAGTTTGACTGTTGTAAGGGTCAGTCCCCTTGTTTGGTTGCTTTATAATTTAAAAACATCTACAATTGTCTTGACGTCCCTACAACTAAAGATGATTGGATGGGAGGGAGCGAGGGAGGAGTGACTTAATATTAACAAATAAGACATTATTATAAAATTGAGCATAGTTATAATTAAATTCTTAAATAAATTGAATTTTAAAAACTAAAATAATATTTTAAAAAATATTGTTTCATTGTCTTTGTCTTTATTTTTAGCATTAAGCACCAATCATTTTAGGAAAAAGGTGACTTAAATGATACAACTTGGGGGAATATTGACTTTATCTACAAAAGTTGTCAACAATACTTCATAATAATTCACTTTGAAACAAGTTCATGGTTTAATTTTATGATGTTAAGATTTGATAAAACATGAAAATGATGATATTGACATTGAATTAAATAAAAATTAAAATGAACATATTTCTTAATTAAGGTATGAGTATGGTGTGTCTTAATTTTATCAACTCCAAACAAGTGAAAATCCCAAAATTTGATTATGTGGGCACAACTCTATAGATCCTCTAAATATTATATCATCCAAAAACTACATAACCATTGTAATTTAATATTTCTAAGATTGGAAACCCTCAAAATTAATGGATATATTAAAAATATTAAGGAATCTCAATTTTAGGGTGAGGAGATTTCATATTAAAGAATTGAGTCCCCAAGGTCTATATTGACATAATTGCTAAGTTGTTTGTAACCAATCTTTGAATAGCTGTAAGAGATCTATAAAGTCATTCACTCCACCATTTCCAAGTTCAAGGAGGGCCTATTAATTCATATTGATACTCTTATGGTCATGTAATGCCCCGACAAGGGATCCAAAGAATTAACTTAGAATTTTCACTAAGTTTGGTAACATTTTTTTTTTCTCCATGAAAGTAAATACCACATATAACTTATTCGTAATAACGGAAGTAATAGCAATCTCCATCTAAAGAGTAAACATAACATATACAACAGATTACATTCTTTAAGATCCCTTAACGTGAATTACATACATGATTACAACATCCACATGAAATAATAATGATAAGTCCAATGTTCAATTATTACATTTCCAACTGCTCATTCATCCACTGTACATGTCACAGGGTATGAAGGCTTAAAAGTATATACATATGTAGAATAAGATACATCATTCTATTCTAATCCATGATACATCAAGGTAAAGATAATCACATGATACTCATGATACATCATCATAAAAGTCATATACATCCATCATAAAGATCAACAAAATAAACTAAGTGCATGGTTCCTCCCAACTGTTAATAGCATCATTAGACCATCGTGGGCCCTAGCCATCCCTCCGTGCGTAACATCCCATATCACCG